>JBBPMQ010000256.1:0-29575 GCA_038090375.1 Boletus rubroflammeus | reverse complement strand
CGCCTCCCATCGTCCTCGTCCTTGTCGCCTTCGCCCTCCCTCTCGCTCTCGTCCTCGCCCTCACATTACATCATCCTCGTCTTCACCCTCGCCATCGCCATCGTCCTCCCCCACCTTCAAGTTCCCCGAGCGTGTAGGAGTGACGGCACAATGCACGATTGTGCGCGTTGTGCCATCGCTCCTACATACCCTCGCCCTCACATTGCAATGGTGTAACTCGACGCACTCGTCTCGCATGCAGGGCGTTCGTTCCGTTGCGAGATGTGTGTATTGCATCAACGCTCATCCATTTCAGTCGTTCGATCCAACGTTTCAGTTCAGTCATTTTATTTCGCAGTTTATTACAGTAGACACTACAAAGCCAGGGCTTGGTAAGCCGGTGTTCCGGTGGAAAAATACCCTCTCTTGAAGTTAATAAAGATCCCTTAGCTTGCGCAAATGGATCTTGGTCCCAGAGAACCACGGAAAACATGTTTATTAGCAATATCGGTATTGATCGTAGGTAACTTCTGCTTATACTGCTTCTCGCTTTCGAGGGGTTGCACGAAGGATGTCGTCCACCCTATGATCGAATGAGTAACTGAGGATGTACGACGAACTTATTACAAACCGAATGATCATCTCTGCGGCCTCGGTGGCGCTGAGAACAACCTGCCGCTTCAGCTTGTAACTCTCTGTGATGCCAAGTGCCTTCATCGAGCCGATAGAGCCCTCGTTCATGTCTGCGGGGGCATGTGGATTAGTCAAAGGGGAGGAACTCCGTGAAACCCTACATACCAAGCCCAGCGTCTGACTGACCCTCGTAGTGCGCCGCTCGCAACCGTGCTACAAGGTCGCTCGAGTCGTAGCCGGCGTTATCGGCCAAAATGGTAGGAATTTGCCTGAGCGCCCGCCCGAACGCTTCTGCTGCAATAGCCTTCTTGCCCTTGACCTTGCGTGCTGCCTCGTCAACTGCGCAGCTCATCAGCATCTCAGAACAACCACCGCCCAGGACGATCCGGGTTTCCTTCACTGTCTGTGACAACACTGAGAGTGCGTCGTGCAGGGAGCGTTCAGCTTCGTCGACCATCTGGTTCGTGGAACCGCGCAGGACAACGGTGCATGCTTCGCCAGCAGCAACGCCAGAGAATTTGATAAGCTACGACTCACGATCAGTGAAGGGATCATAGCAAGGATTGGTCTTGTTACCTTGTCCTCGCCGATGATGATTTCCTCGATCAATTCACACCTCCCAAGATTCACAAGGTCAGGCCGATCGAATGTACTCGCAATCTCGCCGCCAGTCACAAGTGACAGACGCTCCACGCCCTCAAAATCTGCATGCTCGATGACCACGATGCCTTTCTCCGCAAGCAGGGACTCGGGGTAGTTGTATATGAGTTGCCGGTTGACGAAACAATTGATGCCGTGGGCTGCGATCGCTTCCACTTTTGCTTTCATTTTTTCACGTTCTGCGCGCTCGAGTTCAGCAAGTTTACCCGTAGAGTCGACCTTTACACGGGCGCCAAATACTTTGATCTTGTCGGTATCCATGGCTAACAACATTGTCCATCAGCGTGGTAAATTCTGCGACGTGGATGGCTCACAAGTGTTGGCGATCAAGATGTTGACGTTCTCCATTCGCTTTGGCGAGTTTACCGCGATTGATTTATCGAGAATAAAGCCTGTCATATCGTCAGAGATATGCTCCCTATATATCCACGAGTATCCCCACCCTCGTCAAGATACGAATCAGTCAGCTTGCCACCGACTTTTTTGATGATCTGAATGTGCTCAAGGTCTGTCGAGCCCTAGAAGGATCATGTTCAGGCAAAGTGCAAGGTGTTCTACAGGAAACATTTTTACCTTGAGCCGAAGGACGGCATCGACAGCAAGGTTCGCAAAGTAATCCTTGTCCTGCGAGAGGACTTTTGATGACAGGGTGGTCCGTGCGATGTTGAACAAATCCTGGCGGAACTGTGCAACATCGGACCTATGAAAAGTAAGAAATCATGAGACACAAAGTAACAAATATGTACACGACAAGGGGACGCACGCGTGATCCACAGCCGCCTTTTCCAACGCGTCCAAAGCCGCCCTGCTCGCGAGCCGATACCCCTCAATGATCGTTTGGGGATGGATTTTCATCGCAATCAACTTCTCTGCCTCTCTTAGTAGTTCCGAGGCGAAAACACAAACAGACGTCGTGCCATCTCCAACCTCGTCGTCTTGGACTTTTGAGATGTTGACGAGGATCTTGGCTGCTGCGTTGTCGAGTTGGATAGATTTGAGAATCGTGGCACCGTCGTTGGTCACACTTATGTCTCCGGTCGAACCCGATTGCAAGATCTTGTTCATGCCCTTGGGTCCCAGGGTGGACTTTACGAGGTCGCCGACAGCGAGGGCGCCAACGAACGAGGAGAGACGCGCATTTTCAGCCTTTTCTTCAGTTGCCTGGTGATAACGCGGTCAGCATCGCGGATTATAACTTGTTTTTTCGAAACTGGTTACTTCGTTGCCGAAAATCTGCATCGACATTGATTGTGATGTATGTTTTGGAGAGAGGTTCAAGATCTTGATATTACATGTACTCAATTAAAACATCGCAGTACGTAATACTTGTGACCACAAGTAAGATTTGCTTATGTACAATTTTCACAGGATAACAGAGGCTATATTCTAGGAAAGCCTCGTGACTCAGCTAGCCTAGAATGCCCCTTTGCCGCATGCCAGTGCAAATCTTGTCCAGGTAGTCGTGCAGCAAGTTTGTACAATCTGTGATCGTCAAATCATTGCAATTTTTGTGCAGAGGTGATAGTGCTGTGTGGAAGATTACTGCTTCAATTTTGATCCTCGGGTGAGGGAAATAGCAGCGCCACTAGTTTGTAAAGTCCGATCAGATAGATCTCGGCGCACTGGCGGACGCTTTCCCCGTTCTTCGTTTCTTCGTGTACGCAATGGCTGAGCACCTGTTGCTGATTGGGAACTCGTCGATTACTTTGACCTTGCATCATGATCCACTCCCATAATATGGATCGCTCTAATTTTAGTTGTTTCAAACCCTTCACGCGGCCAGTGAGACCGTCTCATGTGTTCAAATACATCGATACTGCGCAGGATGTATCCGAAGCACCTCCTCGCTCCTACATCCTTCGCATGCGTCTCATCTTCAGTAGTTCATACTACAAAAACACTGACATATCCGATGAAGAAGGCAACAAGCTCTACACCATCTCTACCCCACGAGGATGGAAGCAAGTGACTACCATCACAAAGTATCACAAGGGAAGAAGAAGTAATAGAGCGCCTGAGGAACTCTGTGTCATCGAATGGCACAGAGTCAAGAAGACCAAGTTCCGATTTGGCCAGCGGGTGGTAGAAGCGAACGCGATCCTGTATAGACGACCATATTCTTGGTATGCCGAGCGCACTTGTATCCTTTCCGGGTTCACCGAACAAATGTGGCACCCAGGGGCCGATATTTCACGGGTCCAGATGGTCAGACGTACAAGTGGAAAGTAGGGTTCAGATACTGCTGGGTAATATCAAGCCATCCCCATCTTTCTGAACGCATCCGGATTCTCGTCGATAGGATCTGCTCACGCTTTGCGCTTTCTTTTGTTTCCTTTCACCAGCTCAAGAACGAAATAAAACATTCCAGAGCACATCTTGTCAAGTTTCACAATCGGAACCTCGGCATCAGGAAACCGTCGCACCCACCGTTTCTTGAGGTCGCACAGGAGGTATCACACATGCTAGATCACATCATCGTGACCTACATCTACATGGAGAGAATGCGTCGGGACGTTGAGGATGAAAAACGGAATTTGTAACCTACAGATGGACGATTATTTAGTTCGACATCATGGACTTCTATGATCACTTACTTCATGTACTGAACAACATTAATGTACTCGAGATCCCTGCTGGTTTTCATGTTTTCATTATGTATCGAATGGAGGACAAAACATCGGTCTGATGGCGTAGTTGGTTATCGCATCTGTCTAACACACAGAAGGTCTCCTGTTCGAGCCAGGGTCAGATCATATCTTTTTCCCCGACTGATTCAGCTATGCAAGATTGGAGAATTAGTTTCATCGTATTCACGACACTCGTCGGCCAAACGGAAAATGAACACAGTTCTCATATCATGCATAACTACAACAAGCATCTGAAGAAAAACATCTACTTGATGGTAGCACTAGCATAAAAAACCAACAACAGTCAAGTAGCCATGATGCTCCTCTACTCAAACAAGATCACGAGATCTATCCCCTTGCTCGCTAACCAACTTTTCCACATCTTACTGTATTTCGTCGTCCCTTTCGTTTTCCGAGTCCCCCTTCCTTTCGGACCAAAGACCTGTTCGTCTGGCAACAACCTCGCAATGCGCTGAATCTCGCGCAAGTCACGATTTGAGTAGTACTTCATCCGCACCGCAGCCTGAGCAAGCGTCGGATGGCACTAACAAGTCACAGAGAGAGGTGCAGGCCAACATAATCCCCCATTCAGTTTTCAGAAACGTCAAACGATCAGAGCCGGACTGACCGAGTCCTGAAACACCATTCGGTGCCATTTGCAAAACGTTCTGGGCGATATCCGACCCTCTTGGGAGTCCGTGTCCGTTTCCCTTGACGCGCGCTTCCCAGCGCTGCGGTCGCGGTAGAGAGGGAGTAGTCGAGGCGTGTAGTATGTCACCAACGGGATTTCCATAGCATCCCGCGATGCTGTAGGAATGTTTGATGGCGCGGACGTGGGATTGTTACCACTATATAAGCGAAGATGATAGCGTCCCGCGACACCCCAATACTTTGCCTCGGCACGTGGCGTGGCATAGGTATCATCGCTCGGGGGTCGCCCGTGACCTCGGTTAAACATCTGTCGCCATTGGATTGGTACCCTGACATGGATCCGCACTCGGAGACAGACGGCGTTGAGAGTACGGGCAAAGATGTTGAAGAGGGAGTTCAAGATAGAAACGCCTTCTGACGTGTTTGATTTCGTGAGGACTTTCCCTAGCGTCGTGGCAAGTGCGGATACAGATGCCGACGAGGCCCTTCCGACGATTTGGGGACTGGAAAAGACGGCGAGCGCAGCGAAAGGCGAGATGGGTGTTCCAAAGCGTGTAAAGTGCTTAGGAGTAGAACGAAATTCGAATCGTGAGGGGGCAAGGGTGGACTTCAAAGGGGATGCTCACCTGCAACTGAAGGTGCAACGTTCGTTCAACGACGGACCTGAAGTTGGACATTCCCGAATGACGATGGCGATGAACTTTGACGCAGAGCACGGTCGGGAGTAGGTCGCACGAAACCGGGCAAGGCTGTTTAAGTGCAGGGAGGTATCACGTTGAAGCGATTGTACATCACGCTCGCTGAACACTGGGCTTTGAGAAAAACGTCGTGGTGCCACCCTGAGACCTGAAACATAGCGTGCAAGGTTCGTAACATTCCCCGAATGCATTCCGCATGGTAGCCTCGAGCCATGCCAACTGAGTTGCTGTGGTCGTCCCAAAACTTGCTGTGTTATCTTTATCTGATGAAGTTTGTGGTCTGGGGGAGAGATCCCCCCAATACGAATAGCAACGCGGGAAACACGTGCTCGTCATTCAGCTGCGATCAGGGAGAGATAACAGGAATGGATATGATCTTGATCAGCGTGGTCCGAGTGAGTTCGTATGTGCTAGGTTCTTCCACATGTTTCGAAAGCAAACGTGTATCGGTGGGAGTGGGCTCGATAATTATTATGGAAAGCCGGACAACTGGCTTTCCATAGTACGATAAGGTTTAAACCTCGCGCGACGCGTATCACCTATACAAAAATCCAGAGGATATCAACCAGACGAACAGCTGGGTTACTTACCGAGTTCTCTGAGTCTTGATCCAATGGACAGGCCACTGGCATCAGCAGGTGCCGAACGTGTTCTGATTTTAAAACTGAGCAAATAAAAAAAAGCTTGCCAGTCACGAAATGGAAAACCGAGCTTTCTCCAGCAAGCTGGATTGCAGCTGGATCAGCCACGAGACCTCCGGCGCGGTCACTTGAAATAGTAAGGCTCAGAGCGCAAGCACTCAGCGAGGCCACTCATGCCACGTTCGATGGCAGCACTGGCAGGCTGAGCAATCTGGCCCTATTATTTCAATTCATATGACGTGGCCCTGCCTACTTGTTCACTGCCAATTGGCATGGCTTTGAAGAAGTTTGATTCAGCACCAATCTGTGCAGGGAAAATAATAATAAACTCTCGGACCCGACCCGCACCCACAACAGTTTTACATAAATTGGGCTCAAATTGCCTCCGAGTCGGTCACTTCCGAGGCGTAGTTACGATCGCGCGCATGGCGCCAATATTTTCTGGACCTACTACTACTAACTGCTGGGGGAACCAAAATTATAGCTTTCTGTTCAATCGCAATCAAATACTAATAGGTCTGCGTCTGGGAATCATTGCGCCGGGCCGGAGAGCCTGCCGGACTGAACCAGTAAGTTTAGTTGGCCAAGCGGTTCTTTTTTTCCTTTTATCTCTGAACCCTCATAATCTTCGTAACTGTCCCGTGAGTGGTCTAGTTCCATTATCCAGCGGGGCGTGCGCGCCAATTAAAGGTTGGATCTCGTAGTCAAGGTATTGCTGGTGGCACACCAATCCGTACACCCCGCAATTGATCAAACAGCAAACCATTGTATTTTTTCCCTGGCGCCACCGGTCTCACACACATGTCTAGCCTTCTAGGCTCTGCCCATAGGCATCGCTGATAACCGAGGCTAGGACGGTGGATGGGGATATACGGATCATGACTTTGAGAGGTATATCTACGACATGACTCTCTCCTTGTTCCCTGCTCAGCACCTGAGGCATTGCTGTATAACTCATCCATGTTGATATCCAGGCCTCGGTGGCATCGTTCTGCCGTGTCCGATACAGGTGTTTTGGGACCACCGTTTGCTGTGCAATGATCTAATGGCTGGGGGTTGCTATATAGGCTGCGAGCCTCTGTATCACTCTCATTTACGACAATTTACCATCCTCCCCCCCTTTTACTGGATCACCTCTATTCTCTATTCTCTAATTCGACAGTGACCATTTCACATCATGGACGCAACTTCCTCATCTCGACTGCCTCGCTGGACCCTGGTCAGTACGCAACTCTGCTGATGATTGTGACCTCACCTGAGACTCATTTCGGTGGCTCTAGATCGAGGCACAGTCGACCATGAGCTATCACGATAAATACCTTGTCCCCCTGATGGAGACTGTGATACGCTCAGCATCTGAGCAAAAACTCTCCTCGCTCAAGAATATATTGCGGCCACAGTGCCCCGCCGACACGTTGTGGCTCCTGTTTCAGTTCAACTTGTACGTCTTTGGACGGCCACTACTATGGGCTATCTGCTTCTTTGTGAGTGCCTTCTGCAGTCACTGAATACCTCCTCTTACCCCGTTTCTAGTTTTGCCCCATCATTTCGGATGTGGTCTCTATGGCCCGGATCGCGTGCCAATTAACCTGGATATCTTCGTATTTCATATCTTCGGTCATCTTTGTTATGACAAGATGTCTCCGAAGACTTGCACCTTTGCGACGTGGTGCGTTTCAAGCGAATGGAACGCGTTCTATGCTGAACCTTTGCGCAGTTTATTGCTTGACTTGTTGTCTTGTTTTGCCGGGATGACGTTTCCTTGATGATATTATTCCGTGCGGAGTGCAAACCTAACTACATGTTAGTTTATTCGCCTCATTCCCGAAACGAATATCCTCACCAATCGTCTCGCAGTATCGGCGAATATAGTTGTATACCAGGTGCATCTGACTTGGGACGGTCAAGTTAGCTTCCCCCACCCCCACTTATCATCCAGTTTACTATAGCATGGCAGTACAATCAATCAACTGTTTCTCACTCCTTCGATAGCATTCATAATCAAGTTCATACCAACCGACCTACTGACACCGAGACATCGACACGTCATGCAAGTAACTTGGTGCCGTCTAATTGCCCGATCGAGCATCTTGAATCAAACGCTTCAATCAGCACATACCAGCGCTGTCCGTTGACCGGACTCGCCTTACCTGGGTTTGACCTACACAGGATATCATCGCCACCGCAGCAAACACAGCCCTGTACAGCAACAGCATGCGACTCGCAAGCACTCGCGGCTGTAGTTTTCCAGAAGGCTTGCGTGGATTGACTTTCAAAACCAGAGTCGGTGGATGTCTTCTATGATCTTCATTGGATGCCTTGAATAGATAAAGTTGCTACGTCACCTGTTTGATTTCAAGACCGCAATAACAGATCGATTGATTGTGTAAGAGATGGCGGAACGCTGAAAGATGTCGCTGTTCGAGCGCCTTCCGAAGACCGTCGAATGTATCATCCGGGTATTCGCACCGTCACGCTCCCATCGACTCCACGTTTCGTCGTCCATGTCTATTTGCAAGCACACAGCGGCGTGCACACAGCGTTGATTGACCACGCCTGCAATCGTTGGACTAGTCAGATCCCACGTCTGTGCACGAATTCGCAGCCGACGGGATAGTAGCCATCGAGTCAGGGATATTTGCCGCATCGAGTCACTCGCAGTCTGCTCTGAAATAGACATCGGCGCGCTCCTGGGATAGCAACGTCCGCGACAGAAACAGCGCGCGGGTGACAACCTGGGCACGCTGGTCTATTTATTTAAGAGCGAAATTGTGGCTGAGACTCGCCCTGGACTGCGAATTCATGTGTGAATGGCTGTTACACCGGACCACCAGTCAACCGGTCATGTCCGCCCTTGGGAGATAGAGGGGGACTGCGCTTGGACCTGGCGCGGGAATAAGCGGGATATCTTTTTGGGTAGGTAGAAATTGGAACGCCAGGATCCGTGAGGCATCCCGGGAGGGTCCCCCATGACTCGATTGGCCTGTCGGGGATGCAGAGGGAACATGGACGAGCGAATGGTACTTGACCCGAGTCCAACTTGCATCGTGGTTCAGTGGATGACCGGATCACGTGACCGGTGGGTAGATAATGACGGATCGATTTCCATGGTCCGAATCCGCTCTCCGTTTTCTCCGGTAGGTTGAGGAGAACGTTTTATAAGCCATCAGATCGCCCATATTTTTGTTTCCCTCTTGATTAGCATCTCTCCTACGATCCTGCATCTGAAGTATCATCATGGGTGTCCTTGATATCGTTCCTGTGCGTGGTGGTGGTGATCCACGGCCGGATGAGCGCCTTGAGCTAACGGACCATTCAGGCCGGCGTTTTGACTGGAGACAACGTTCGCAAGTTGTTCAACTATGCAAAGGAGCACCAGGTACGGTTTGACCACTTCTCGATCAGAGTCGTCGATCGCGCTGATGTTGTATCCGCCATCCCAGTTCGCCATTCCTGTGAGTGACCCAGTTTTTAGGAATGATTGAATGGATTTCCAAGTGCATGGATAGGCTATCGTAAGTCGCAGCGTATCGTCTTTGCGACCCAATCTTGATTACTAATATTACTAGAACGTTACCTCTTCTTCTACGGCCAACGCCGTTTTAGAAGCCGCAAGGTCAATAGCGGGCCGCCATCTGCCATGCATGTCTGCCGTAACTGATATCGTGTTTTAGAGACGTAAAAGCACCCATCATTCTCCAAGTTTCTCAAGGAGGAAGCGCCTACTTTGCGGGAAAGGGGCTCAAGAACGACAAGCAACAAGCTTCCGTTGCTGGTGCGAAAGCAGCTGCCTTGCACATCCGAACGGTCGCCAAGGAGTATGGCGTGTACGTCCTTCTATCCTAGGCGAATGCCTACTCTTACGACGGATTACCGTTTGTAGTCCCGTCGTGCTTCACAGTGACCATTGTGCGCACAAACTCTTGCCTTGGTTTGATGGTATGCTCGCTGCCGACGAGGAGTTTTACAAGGCCCACCAAGAACCCCTCTTTTCCTCCCACATGCTTGATCTCTCCGAGGAACCCAAGGTAGAGAACATCAAGACGTGCGTCGAATACTTCAAGAAAATGGCTCCCCTCGGAATCTGGCTCGAGATGGAGATCGGTATCACGGGTGGAGAAGAGGACGGTGTGGACAACTCTGGCGTCGACAACGCCGCGCTGTACACCCAGCCAGAGGATATCTACGATGTCCACGATGCGCTGAGCAAGATCAGCCCCAACTTTAGCATCGCGGCTGCGTTTGGGAACGTACACGGTGTGTACAAGCCAGGGAACGTCAAGTTGCACCCAGAGCTTTTGAACAAGCACCAGGCTTACGCGAGTGCGAAGCTGGGTGGAAAGGAGGGAAAGCCTCTGTGAGACCGTTTCGTTGTTTGTGATGCAAGACGCTTCGGTGTACTGACGGATTTCAGGTACCTCGTCTTCCATGGAGGCTCTGGCTCAACCAAAGAAGAGATCAAAACTGCTGTTGACAACGGTGTCGTCAAGATGAACGTCGACACTGGTAAGAGTGCGAGTATCCCGTGGTGCATAATCTGATTTTTTTTGTCTTGCAGACACCCAGTTCGCTTACCTAGCCGGTATCCGAGTATGTCAGATCACTCGTCATCGTCTCCATTCCTCTGACTTGAACGTATTCCTGTAGGATTTTGTCCACAAGAAGAAAGATTACCTCCAGACCCAGATTGGAAACCCCGAGGGACCCGACAAGCCAAACAAGAAGGTATGTTCGTCACCTAGAACGTGATCGTACACTTATTTCCGACCCTCAGTTCTATGACCCCCGTGTCTGGGTTCGCGAAGGTGAGAAGACGCTCAGCGAGCGTGTCAAAGAAGCATGCACGGATTTGGGCAACGTCGGTGAGTCGACCTCGGTCCGCCAATCTTTCCCGCTGGATTACTGATGCTGAATTGTGTTTCTCCAAGACCGTCTGTAAATGCAAACGTCGTGAAGAATACTCGGATCGTCGAAGTTGTCATATTTACCGTAGACTTTTTTTTTTTCGTGAGCGAGGTGGTCGGAACGAGCTGTACAATGCCTACATGCGTTTTCGAGCGGCGACTGTTCTAATAGATCTGAAGTTCTACGCTTGATCAGTTTTCGACACGAACGTTTGCTCTCAGGCTGGATCGGGCAACTTGGAAGGTCTTCCATTTAAATATGCTTCTTGACCCGCGTTTGCTTGAACGCCGCCCTCATCCAAGTCGTCTCTACCCATCAAGCTTGCAAGCCGTACGAGTCTTTCGAGCGCCAAATTTTATCGTTAATTAAATAGCCGATCATGACTACTACCCTGCGTGCGCCTTCTCGTCCCTCTTCGCCCGCTCATACACGTGACATGACTCTGCCACTGCAGTCCAACCAACCAGTCTCAAACTTCGAGATCAGAAGACAGTCGTTCTGACCCTACGGGTCCAAACCGTCTTGCTCCTCCCAATTTTTTTTACCATAGAGTCCACTCGCACCGCACTCTGGGCTGCGCGTGCCGCATACGACGGCGGGCTTTTATGTACTCTCTTCGCGCTCTTTGTATGCATTCTGGGAGTGGTTCCAAGTCCTGTATGGACGGTCATCACGTACGCCGCACGCGTTGTGTGGTTACCCATCCGTGGGGTTTTGTGGATGTGGGGGATCGGGCGGGGAAGTCTGGAGAAACGTGAGTGTGTGTGGTGGTCTCGCTTGGGGGGGGGACGCGACGGTGGTCGAGAATGGATGTTGACGCGTTTTTAGGATGTCCGATTGCGGTGACGCGTTGGTACGCGTATACGCGCGCGCGTCGGGCAAGGACACTTCGACGACGACAACGACGATGACAGCTATGAATGAGTGGGATGGGATGCCTCCGAAGACGCATCGCTCGGAGACGGTGTTGGAATAGGAATTCTGGTATGTTTGATTGAATTGCAAGGGCAGGTGCTTGTTCGAACCGCTTGGGACATGGGGCACTGATTGTTTTGTTATTCATCGTGCGTACTATTACTATTACTAGAAGCTGTATCGGTACTCGACGAGGGGGTTTCGTATCTTCATCAGCGTATTTGGCCTCGCTGGGTCCGAGTTGAAAGTGTCAGCCGCCAACAGGTTGAAATATGGACTCCTGAGCGCCAGACATCTTTCTCGCAGACAGACTCATCACACCGACAATGTCCACCCTCGTGACACTCTTCCACGTTCTCGTGGCCATCTATCGCTTGATTACGGCCTTGTGGAACGCCTGTATCGTCCTCCTGCAGGTCGTGCAATCGGTAATGCAAGAAGCCAAGCAAGAGGCGGTCGAATTGATGGCGTTGCTCGATGACGGCGCTCCTGTGATGGTCAGCCCGCATCGATGATCTGGTGACGCTCAAGAACGTCGTGCTGACTGGCTTCTATTCACAGGACGCGATCACGTCGACGTCGTTGCTACACGATATCGGTAGTCCTGCGAACCCATGGCAAATGTTGATCATCGCGAGAGCATCCTCGTTCGTGCTCCTCCTCCGTTTATCCAAGCGTCGCGTGCTCCACCTGGAAGTGGACGAGGTGCGTACATCAGATCGGCCGTTTGAGCCCGTTGTTCAGGTTCGTATTCGTGAATCCTGATCGTTTTGCAAAACCCGGATAGAAGTTCATTACCGCCAAGCTAGAGGTGATTCGGTCAGAGTTGGTAATGCAAGTTCAGCACATCCCACGCTTGGTACGTCGTCTTGGATCTGTCGATACATGGGTGGGAAGTGGCTGACGTAGGTGATGTCGGTGTCAGTTGCAGATGCCGATCGGGATGCACGACACGCGGCTCGTTCGATATACGCCGATGAGACTGCCATATCTCTGGAAGGAAGAACAGGCGGGTCCGCGGGGCGGCGAGGTCGCTGGAAGTTTGACCGTATCCGTCACGCCTGCGTCCTCTGTCAGCACGGAAGCGGAAGGACGTTCTCATCGGAAGAAGTACGTCCAACTGCTCACGGAAAGCGCGTTGCGGCGTCGGTTGCACATGGATCGACTCGGGCGCACTGGGGTGGACGCTGTACCGAAGAGAGGGATGGGTGCCGTGAAGACCCACGGGGAGAACGTGGTCAAGAGGAAGGCGCTGGCGAACGCGACGAACGTGGGGATTACGCACGGTGAAGGGAGCACGGATGGAGACGGGGCGTTGGACGAGACGTACGTCCGGGAGACGGGTGTAGCAGACACGCCGAAGCAGGTGCGGATGGAGCGAAATATCCGTGCGGCACTCGGTGAGAACTTGTCGATCCCGAACATGGCGCGGGGGTCGACGTCGCGAAAGGCGATGGAGAGTGTGGCACGGCCGGGTCGGATGGGATCGCAGTCGTTGCGACGCAAGCGTGGACTATTTGATTTGTACGGGCAGGGTGTCTCTAGCGAGTTCAGTTTGCTGTCGACGATGGGTCAAAGGAGAGACTAGTAGGGCGGATGTCGTCGAGGTAACACGGCTGTGACCCTGAAGAAGAGACGTTTAACCAGCACTGCCAGCCAAGTTGCTTATTGATCGTGAATTGAATGAGGTAATCGAGTATAAAAAGTCTCATAGTCACAAGTGCAAGATAAATTATAATGATGGCCACGCTCGTGCAGTGCCACGACAGTGACGGGTGGCAGTTGACATCTCACCTCAGAGATTTTGACCTGTCCCTATGCGCCGAAGAGGGCATCGTCCTTGCTTCATTCCTCGCCATCTTCACCGTCGCCGCCCTCGCACGAATCGCCCAGCTCTCGTATGCACCCGCGCGTGACATCTCCCGCAACAGCCGCTGGCGACTCTGGGCCAAGCTTGTGCGTTTGCTTCCGAATTGGTACCTTGCGCGTGCTCATTCCGTTTCCAGACACTTGGCAGTCTCGCCTTCAAGACTAGCCTAAGCAGTCTATTCCTCATCCTCACCGCCCAGACCAGCACAGCCGTTCAACTGCCCCATGCACTCGAGCCTCTCGCGCTCTTCCTCGCCTTGTCCTTGACCCGTTTCAACCATATCCGAACACGGTCCTCGTCCACCATCCTCTTGCTCTTCTGGCCCTGCTACACCATCGCCCTGGCTATTTGGACACGTTCTTACGTGCAAACATTTCCCCTCATTCCACTCGTTCCTTTCAAATGGGCGGTTCTCTCTCTTGGCTTACTCTCCTTTGCACTCGAATGCATCTCTCCTGACGATAGCCCTGACTCGAACACCGAAAGCCCGACCCTCACGGCCAATATTTTCAGCATATGGTCATTTGCGTGGCTGACTACCCTCTTGCGCAAAGGATCCCAGGTCGTCATCACAGAGCACGATTTGCCCGCACTCGTTCCCCGCGACGAGTCTGCCAACCTTGGAAACGATCTCCAGCGCGCCCTCGCGAAATAGTGAGTACAACTTACCCTTGGTAGACCTCCCCCTCATCCGCGTCTAGCTCTGGACTATGGACCGCCCTTTTCGTCTCCTACGGTGGTCCCTATCTCGGTGCTGGTCTTCTAAAGCTCATCCAAGATAGCTTGGCCTTCGTCCAACCCCTCCTCTTGCGCGCCCTCCTGTCTTACATATCTGAGTACCAGGACGACAAAGGTGCAGGGCTCTTGGCGGGTTCCATTCCCCTCCTGGGCTACGCCATCGCTATCCTCATGTTTGCCGCATCCATAATCCAGACTATCATCCTTCACCAGGTAACAAGGTATTCCACTGATCACCGTTCTCTAGCTGAACGACATTCTCTTCTAGTATTTTCAGATTTGTTTCGAGACTGGCATGCGTGTCCGTGCCGGCCTTGTCACAGCCATTTACAAAAAGGCTCTGGTCCTTTCCAGCGACGAACGCGGTCGTGCGACGGGCGATATCGTTAACTTGATGTCGGTCGATGCGACTAGAATGCAGGATCTTTGCACCTATGGACTCATTGCCATCTCTGGACCATACCAGGCACGTGACTCCCCCTACTTCTTGTTCAAGCACGTCCCTGACTTGACAATCAGATCACCCTTGCATTTGTTTCTCTTTACAACCTTCTTGGCTGGTCCGCGTTTGTTGGCGTGGCTATCATGATCTTTTCTATACCCTTGAACACCTTTATAGCACGAATTCTGAAAAAGATGCACGAGCAACAGATGAAGAATCGGGACAAACGCACCAGATTGATGAGTGAACTGCTCGCCAACATCAAGAGGTAAGCGTTCTCTCCTGTCAAAGCTACAATGCATGCCCATGCCTCAGCAAGCATCAAACTCTATGCATGGGAATATGCGTTCATTCGTCGTGTCCTCCACGTCCGCAACGATTTGGAGCTCAAGATGCTCCGAAAAATTGGCATCACCACAGCGATGAACACCACCCTCTGGGGTGGTATTCCGAGTATGTGCTCCAGTTCCCTATGGTCCCTCGTTTTCTGACTGTGCGATAGTGATCGTCGCATTCAGTTCTTTGGCCACCGCTTCGGTGTTCTCAACGAGGCCCCTTACTGCCGATGTAATCTTCCCTGCCATATCCCTCTTCATGCTTCTCCAATTCCCTCTCGCAATGGTACGCGATATGTCCTATTTGATAAGAGTGCTGTCACCCATATCCTTGCCTGTACGCAGTTCAGTCAAGTGACCTCCAACATCATCGAAGCTCTTGTCTCAGTCAAACGTCTTTCTGACTTCTTGCATGCAGAGGAACTCCAAGAGGATGCGGTGAAACGGATCGAGAAACGTTCCCTGTCCATCGGTGACGAAGTCCTGTCGATCAGGGACGGAGAGTTCAAGTGGACCAAGAACGATATTCAACCCGCGCTCGAGGGCATTAATCTGACGGTCCGGAAAGGCGAGTTGGTGGGAATCCTCGGGAGAGTTGGAGCCGGCAAGGTGAGCGTGTCGTTTTCATGTCGGAAGAAACATGTACTGAAGGGGTCATACTCACAGAGTAGTCTGCTGTCCGCCATCATCGGTGACATGCGGAAGACCGAAGGAGAGGTAGTGTTATCCGGCACCGTAGCCTATGCTGCTCAGGATCCTTGGTGTGTGCAAGGCCCTAGCTATTTGTGTCGAGTTTTACTAACCCATTCCAGGATTTTGTCCGCCACTGTCCGCGACAACATTCTGTTCTCGCACGCGTACGACGAGTCGTTCTATAACCTTGTCATCGAAGGTGCATACTTTTGTTAGTCGACGCGAATAGCCTTTCACTCACCATTGTGCTCAGCTTGTGCGTTGAAGCCTGATCTGGCGGTCCTCCCGCAGGGCGATTTGACTGAAGTCGGTGAAAAGGGTGAGTATCTGATAGATAGACTTTGTGAACATCTGAAGGACGAGATTATCGTGCAGGAATCACTGTAGGTTTCCTTTGTCTTTCATAATCCCACATTTTCTTACTGCGATTCCAGTTGAGTGGTGGACAACGTGCTCGAGTCGCACTGGCACGCGCTGTATATGCTAGAGCTGATTTGTGAGTCGGTAAATTGTGACAGTGGTTCTTGAGTGCTGATATGCGGACGTAGGGTCCTCCTCGATGACGTCTTGGCCGCGGTCGATTCTCATGTCGCCCGTCACGTTTTTGGTATGCTATCTCCCACTTGACCCTCGTCCATGACACTGACTAGGGCCTCCTCAGACAACGTCATTGGTCCTGAAGGTCTCCTTGCCACCAAAGCTAGAGTCCTCGTTACCAACAGCATTGCGTATCTCAAGTATTTCGATCAGCTCGTATATATTCGGCGTGGTATCATCCTCGAGTGTGGATCATACCGACAGCTCATCTCAAACCCTGATAGCGCGGTTCGCAAGCTCGTGTAAGTCATCTTTTTCGCTTCAAGTGCGTGGGTGGCGGTTTTCAATATGGTATCGCAGTCAAAATCACGCCGCGAATGGTTCTTCTGCTACTACATCGAGCGGAGCAGTGACCCCGGCACATACGAACGGGAGTGGTATCAGTACGCCAACAATGAGCGACAGCAACATGCCAACAACGCTTGTCGACGAGATCGACTCTGTAGCAGAGAAGGTCATCCGGCGCACGAGCTTCAGCAAGGCGGTCGTCGTACCTCTCCCTCCCATCCGCGAGGCGACGAGTTCTGGAATGTCGAAGGAGCACAGCGAACAAGGGCGCGTGAAGAAAGAGGTCTACTCCCAGTACCTCCGGGCAGCGTCCAAGGCAGGTTTTTGTGTCTTCGTGCTCGCCACCGTCTTGGGGCAGGTAACGTCAATCACCGCCACCGTCATGGTTCGTCTTTGGGGTGAGAGGAACCGCGAGTTGGGAGAGAACGCCGGGTTGCGGGATCCTTATCTGCTTGGATATGGGTTCTTCAACTTGATGTCAATCGTGTCGGCTGGAGCTGCGGGATTGCTGATTTTCGTATTGTGCTCCTTGAGGAGCTCCAAGCATTTGCACGATTCGGTGCGTTTGTCGAGTCTTATCAAGAGAGGGTTGTCGAACTGTACCTGAACAGATGTTGGACTCGGTCATGAGGGCGCCGTTGAGCTTCTTTGAAACGACACCTACTGGAAGGTATGGTGGTCCTTGGACTTATTGGTTTGATGATGGCTGTTTACCGGAGCTATAGGATCTTGAACTTGTTCTCCCGTGATATCTACGTCGTTGACCTGGTTCTTGGGAGAGTGAGTACGTCCATCGCACAGAACGCTCATGTCCACTGACCGCGCTGTGCAAGGTCATTCAAAACCTGGTCAGGACATGCACCAGCACTGCATCTATTCTTTTGGTCATTGGCTTCAGTTTCCCTCCTTTCATCCTCACCATCATTCCTCTGTCGTGGTTCTACTACCGAGTGACCGTGTAAGTCATTTGATTCGTGTTTCTGAATCGTCCACCTCTGATCCCGTGTTTCTCCAGTTACTACCTCTCAACCTCGCGTGAACTCAAACGCCTGGATGCCGTCTCGAAGTCGCCGATTTTCGCTTGGTTCTCCGAGTCCCTGTCCGGACTGTCTACCATCCGAGCCTACAACCAACAAGGCATCTTCAATGCACAAAACGCGCTTCGGATCGATCGAAACCAGATGTGTTACCTTCCCAGTACCGCTGTCAACCGATGGCTTGCCATCCGTTTGGAATTCGTC
The DNA here is from genome assembly GCA_038090375.1 of Boletus rubroflammeus. Lineage (NCBI taxonomy): Eukaryota > Fungi > Basidiomycota > Agaricomycetes > Boletales > Boletaceae > Boletus > Boletus rubroflammeus. The sequence goes on along the minus strand of JBBPMQ010000256.1, from coordinate 11,662 downwards.
GGTTCAATCATCATTCTGTTCACCGCGATCTTTGCCATCGTTGCCGTGGGGACGAGCAATGTGGATGCCGGCCTTGTCGGGATGGTTTTGTCGTATGCGTTGAACACGACGGGAGCGTTGGTGAGTCCAATTGCGACCCTTGCTTCTGTGTTTTCGTCGTTGAGAGTGTGGGTTGTGGGGTAGAACTGGCTGGTGCGTTCGGCGAGCGAGGTGGAGCAGAACGTGGTCAGCGTGGAGCGAATCATGCATTACGCAAATGATTTGTCTCCGGAGGCACCTCGCGAATTGCCGGATAGCAAGCCGCCTGCGGGTTGGCCTGGTGCTGGCGAAGTCGAGTTTCGGTGAGTTAAACCTTACTGGTTGGTGTGAGGTACTCACGTGCGCGCAGCGAGTATTCGATCAGATATCGATCCGAGCTGGATTTGGTGTTGAAGGAGATTTCGTTGACGATCGTATGTATCCCTCTCTTTGGTGTATCTAACTTGAAGTTCTGATGTGCCTTTTGATCAGAAACCAGCGGAGAAGATCGGTATCGTTGGAAGGACTGGCGCTGGAAAGTCGTCGGTGAGTCTGTGCGGTTGTTGCTGGTCCTTTGCCTGTTCTGATTCTTGTACAACAGCTGCTTCTTGCGCTGTTCCGCATCTTAGAGGCGGCGTCTGGAAAGATCTTTATCGATGGGGTGGACATTAGCACGATGGGGTTGCATGACCGTATGTCCAACTTGGCAGCGTGCATCAGAACATGACACTGATCTATCGCTGTCCGAAAAGTGCGATCGATGATCTCGATTGTCCCTCAGAGTCCAGATTTGTTCGAAGGCACCCTCCGGGAGAATATCGATCCTGTGGGTGAGCATCAAGATGCGGATATCTGGGTCGCGCTCGAACACGTGTGTATCTTACCCTCTACGTTCGTTCTCTGATGAGCCTGCCTTTGTTGTTTTAGGCTCATTTGAAGTCGTACGTGGAAACCCTTACCGAGGGTCTCGATGCACCTGTTCAAGAGGGCGGATCGTCGTTGTCGGCTGGACAAAGGCAGCTATTGTGTTTCGCGCGGGCGTTGTTGAGAAAGGTGAGCGGCTGCTTGGGCGTTGTGAGTGTTGAGATGCGCGTTACTGAAGCATGTGTGTTGTGATAGTCCAAGGTGCTCGTTCTCGACGAAGGTGCGTTTGCGTTCTCGGCCCTGAATGACTGCGATGCTGACGCTGTGGAAACACAGCGACGTCCGCTGTCGACTTGGACACGGACCGCGCGATTCAAGAGATCATTCGGGGACCTCTGTTTGACGAAGTGACGATCTTGACGATCGCGTACGTTGTGCATTTTTTTTCTCTTTGACCGTCTTTGGCGACTGACGCGGCCGGCCGGCGTTTTCCCGAACCCTTTTTTTCTATTTCGTTCGCTCTACACACACACAGACACCGCTTGAACACGATCATCGACTCGACGCGCATCCTGGTGCTCGATCAGGGTCGTGTGGCCGAGTTTGATGCGCCGGGGGTGTTGTTGGCGGATAAGTCGAGTCGGTTTTATTCGATGGCGTTGGAGGCGGGGTTAGTACAGGATGGAGAGTGGGGACAAGTAGAAAAAGAAGAGCGAGGGGAGTAGAAATTTTTTTTTGAAGAGGGTAGGTTTTGAGAGTTTTTTTTTTAATCAAATGTAAATATGGAAGTTATTTTTGAAAATGCTGTCGTCCTCGTCATGGCTGAATTCATACTTTTGATTTCAAGGTTGGGCGATCGACGTGCACATGAAGGAACCTATTCATCTCCAGACGATACACGGGCCCTCATACCACACGTAGTTTTTCCCCTGCGTGCTGCCGCCGATCACAGGGAACTCGGCCAAAACAGAATCTTGAATCTTGGCTGATTTCTACATCTCGCTCTACACGTGCCCCCAGTGGGCGACCCTCTGGCTGGATCATCACACACACACCTTTCTACCCTACCACAGTGTCTGGAAAAAGAGTGATACATGACCTCAACCAAGTTTTACTTTTTTCTTCTTCTTGAGCCTATAGGAGCATCACTGTGACTGTACATTCAATTGCACGTCGTGATTCCCACGACTCTCTCTCTCTCTCTTGTACATGTCCACTCAACTGACAGTGACAGGTTCGAGGAATCAGCCCATCCCGCAGCGTTCCGCTCGTCTTTTGAAATACCTGTTCCCCCGCAGGCAATCAGTTGGGCAAATGACCCACTGCCTTTGCCTATAATACTTGCGCGTTCCACCCGGCAACGTGCCGGCCGCAGTTAGGTCGGTCTGCCGGGCAGATTCGTTGAGTCATAGCACAAGCCCTGAGGGGCCCGTTGGCTCGCCGCAGCATCACACCTCAAACAGGGGTTTGAATTTCGGTACACATAAAATATTTAGAGGCAGATTCGTGAACGTATTCCGCCTGGGTTTGACCTCTGTCTTGTCAGCAAATCCCAGGCGCGAAAAAAAAAAAGTGTTCAGGAATCTATCTCGAACATTTTTGTGTACCAAAATCCGACCTTTTTGCTTTTGTTCTTGGTGGTGCTCGGCACGGCGATACGCATGCTGACTCATCGGCTGTGTACAAGTTGTTGTGAAATTACCGCACATGGTTTAACTTAAAAGCAGTCAGTTCCCCCATTCATACTTCAGCAAAGTTCACCGACACCCTCTACTGATTCCTCTCATTTAATAGTTTCCATCTAAGCCATGGTAAATATTCTCCCACAAAAAGTTACTGAGTCAATGAACAGGATTTTTGTTTCAGATCCCACCTCTTTCTGTATTCAATGCAGTCGTTGCGTGCACAGCGGTCTGGGCGTTTGTCAAGCTAATTCGCGCGTCGCGCAGGCGGGTTCGCACTCCCAAACTTAGAGGTCCTCCCAGTCCGAGCTTTACATATGGCGTTGGAAAGATGCTATTGGAGGTTGATGACCCGGGCTCCATATATGAATCGTGGGCCCAGGAGTATGGCGCAGTGTATGAAGTGCCTTCGACTCTGGGGAGACGCAGGATCGTCTTGTACGACCCCAAGGCTATCGCAAACTTCCACGCGAAGCAGAGTTGGACGTATGTTCGAACCCCTACGGTGAAGAAATCCCTCGAGCATGCGGTAAGTCGAGGCCCCTAGGTTTGTTGTCTGGCGTATTGTGTGCGGTATCTAATCATATCATAATAGTTCGGACGAGGTATATTTTGGGCTGATGGAGAAGACCACAAAAGGCACGTTCCCTAGATCCACTGCGGCGATAGGAAATTGAATTGGTTCGCCAGACAACGCAAATCGTTGACTCCGGCCTTTAGTATTGCTGGGATTCGGAAGTTGACGCCGATTTTCTACGACTCGGCACACAAGGTACTGCCCTGGTCTCTCGGATATTCGTGTCCATCTCATGTATCACCGGTCCGGTTCCCGTTAGGCCAAAGGAGCCTGGAACGCTCTCATTGAATCGAGCAGCGAAGATAGCGCCGTCATCGATGTACAGAACTGGTAAGCTTCAGGTATCATCTGTCTGTGGCCGACATCTGGCTCAACTGTCGTTTGTCAAGGATGAATCACATCTCGTAAGCTTCTTGTCTCTTGTTTTACTGTCTATTCTCTAGTTTCACACATCGCCGCAGCCTCGATACCGTCGGTCTCGCAGGTTTCTCGCACGACTTTGGTGCTCTCGATGGAAAACATGCCTCGGTCACCCAGATTTTCGATACTTTTAGTTCATCCTCCCCTGCCTCCGCGGTAAACATTGGCCTTGGCCTCTTGGCGCAGGTGTTTCCGTTTCTTATACAGTTTCCCACGCCACGCGAGAGGTTAACCTGGAAGCTGAACACTGCGATGGAGGAAATATCGAACGTTTTACTCGCTCGAACGAAGAAGGAGATAGATATGGGTTTAGCTGGCGACGAGGAGGAAAAATCCGTTATTGGACTACTGAGTACGTCTCTCTTTCGGGAACACAATCCAAGTCATTGACATGTTCGAAACAGTCAAGGGGCAGAGCGCAGAGTCAGAGTTCCATTTGTCAAAGGAAGAGGTACTCGCGCAGGTGATCCAAGATCTCGGAAATAAATCCCAGGGTTTTCTCAGATTTCGTTATAGATGAAAGTCTTGCTTCTTGCAGGATATGAGACCACGTCCAGTGAGTCCCCCGTCTTCAGTTCAGGGGGAAAGCGTGACTCACGGGTACACCAGTTAGCTTGACGGTAATCCCATTCACACCGTGCCTACGCTAACGCTCACCCCAACATCCAGTGGGCTCTCATTGAGCTCTCACGAAACCCTGACATCCAGACGAAGCTACGAAATGAACTTCTAGAGCACGGTTCGGATCCGACGTACGATCAACTTGCCAACGGTCTCCCTTATCTCGACGCCGTCGTCCACGAAATTCTTCGCGTCCACGCTCCCATCCGTGAAGCTACGTCGATAGTACGCCTGCCGTCATCTATCTCGCCCCTTATTTCTAATCCGTTCATCCCCCTCGTAATTTATAGGCTATCGAAGACGACGTGATTCCTCTCTCTGAACCCATTCGCACGAAATCCGGCCAGCTGGTCGAGAATCTGTCTATCGCCAAAGGGACCGTCCTCGCTCTCCCACTTGCATCCGTCAATTGCTCATCAGTCATCTGGGGTGAAGACGCCAAAATTTTCAAACCTAGCAGATGGCTTGAAGACGATCGTGTTCAAAACGGGATCCCAGCAAAGGCCAGAGAAGTACAAGGACACCGTCATCTGCTCACCTTTTCAGATGGCCCTAGGACATGTCTAGGGAAGAATTTTGCCATTACCGAGTTCAAGGTATGTGTCTCGATCTTTAATCATGATTGGTGGCTTCTTTTAGGTATCGCTTGATATTTTGATATCTGTGCGCTGAAAAATTGTGCATCTTGACACAGGCCGTGCTGTCTGTACTTGTCAAGAGTTTTGTCTTTGAGCTGCGTGATGGCGCAGAGACAAAGATCGAGATGGCCAGAGGCTTCCTTCCCAGGCCGCGAGTAGCTGGCGAGGCGGGGTGCAAAGTGCCTCTGCGCGTGAAACCATACGTAGGGTGAAAAGATGACGGGGTCAACTTTTCTATTTTCTTCACCGCACTCGCTCTCGTTTCGTCGTGGTTGACTGCATTGATTGGTCTGTGATTCCGATATTCTCGAATTCAGCCCTTGATCGTCGACGAGCGGGTTGAACTATTCATTGTACACGTCCAAGCTTTCGGAGAGTAGTGACAACTTGTTATTGTAATATCCTGTATGAAATTCACTTATACTAGAAGCCAATCAATCGTACTATCCGTCCGGTTCCTGGTACAGCGCAATGAGTGCATGCGTGATCTTGACTTCTTTTTCTAGTCTGCCAGTCACCAGACGAGATCGATGTGGGTATGGTGCCAGATTCAGACATTTTGGAGCCTTGGAGGCGTCGAGGAAAGCTCAGTGATGTGACCGAAATGAGCTGAGAACCTGGGTCAGCTGGTTCGGAACCTCTAGTGTAAAATCACCTAGGTCCATTGGATGCAGACCCAGAGTACTGTACATTGACACGTCGGCCATAACGGTGGGAAAACCCTCTTCCCAATCGACTTTTTTGATCTACCCACAGGTTCGGAATATGTCCACCGTGGGTCAGCCACCACCGAATGGACACAGGTGTGCATCACCGGGGAACTGCAAAGGTCGGTAAATGTGTTCGCCGAGACTGCGCCGTTCGATAGACGCAGGAAATTTTTTTCAACTTCTGTCGAGCCTGTCAGTACGGTGACCAGGCTTGGTGACCATGATGACAGGCAACGTCGACAATTGCAACCATGGTGGACAAAGGCCGCCTGTTGGGCCTGTTGAGCTCCGAGTCGCAGAAGACTTGTGGCTCATCATCGTGAGCCTGTTGTCGCTGTCAGACATCGTTCGTTTGAGTCTCGTGAGTGACTCCACTGTCATGCTAATTCACTCCGCCAAGTGACTGACATACAAGCTGAATTAGACATATAAGACGCTCTACAAGTACTCTCAGCGTCACTTCGTCTGGCACGGTACACTCGTCAAACACCACTTCTTACCCAAGCGTTACCCACATCTCCTTGATGCCCCAACGAGCGTCATTCGGCACCAACTCACCACCACCGCACGCCTCGATGCCGCATTCTCCCAAGGCACTCTTAAGCCGATCAGGAGCTACTCCTTTCCGCTCGACATTCCCGAGGTGTTCCAGGGATTGAGGCTCGTACCCGGCAGCGAATGGCTCGTATTGCTTTTTCACAGTCGAACGCTCAGTCCTGCGCAGCATTCGAACATATATTTGTTCAAACCGCCGATGATGGCGTCGCGTACGACAGACACGAAACCAGCTTCGGTGACGTTACAGAGCGAGTGGCGTTGGAAATACAACAATCTGCGAGGCGGTCCATACAAGTCATCGCGGGGAGATGATCTCATGCTTTTGGAAACGTTTGCCAAGAACGAGTGGGCTCGTGTTCTATCATGAACATATTGACAGGGGGGACTATTTCCAGGCAGAGCTTTGCAATTTGCCACCTAGATACGAAGACGCCGTCTGTCAAGATTACATTCATCGTCCATACCACGTTACGGTTGAGGAATCATATTGCTGCTGGGGACTATCTCGTCTATGGGTGGATCACAAACGAGCGCAAGCACATGCTTCGAATTATGAAGCTTAACGATGACTATACCAAGCCAGTCAAGGACGTGATTGCAGAGATTGACTCTCCGGAGGGCATTGTCGGGAGCGGGACGGTAATTTTGATTACTCGCAAGACGTTGGCTGTCATTGACCATTCCCTTTCAAGTTGCACTTCGACTTGCGGGCATCTGGGAAGAAACCCATTTTATTGCTCATAACTACGCGACTGATGGCCGCGTATGATATTTCCGATGACGTTTTGACATCCGGATGCCAGTCTTCGCCATTGAAACTACAAACAGTGTGGAAGTACCTTCTTTCGGTCACATAATACGTGTTTTACACGAGAGCGCCGTCATGACGCTGTACGATCACAAGGTCAAGTTCCTCATCTACCCAGACATAGACAATCCAGAACCCAATGCCAAGACGGATAGCTACCTACTCGGTATGTGTTTTTCTTTTACCCCACGGAAAGAGGGTCTTTACTGACCTGACTATATTCAGTTCTGCATCTCCGACACTGCATAGTACCCGAGATTCGGTGATATTTACCCCATAGCGAATGTTCTGGCTTTTGTCTTCTGCCGCTTCACTGACTGCCTCGGTGGGTCCGAAGCATCTCATCCAAGCAGCAATGCTTCCTGCCCCAAGTAACTCGGGCAAACTCGACAGGGTACTCATCGATCACGATGCGCTATTAAGTCCCGAAATAGGTAGTCTAGCGTGCACTGCACTACATTGGGATGAGTTGTCGGGGAGACTGTGTATGGAGAAGCAACCTTCCACCCCGCCATCATGCTCGTATCACTATCCTGGAGTTGGTGTAGCGACCACATAGCACATGGCTGTCTCTTTATTCAATTCCCTTATGCCTTTTTCATTCGTGGTTATGACAAGCGTGTTCGGTATGAGTATACCCTTTGACGAGTCAGGACGTTGTTGACGAACTATCCCTTCACTGAGGCAGGGTTGCCCAGTGGTTGCTCAGAGAGAAGTCGAGGCCGCAAGGAGCGTCTACCCAAAACTTAGTCAAACGAGAGAAAAGATAAGATAGCCTGATTATGCCCCCAAAGGTACATATGCCCATCACATTGAGTCAATCGAATCGCCTTACACGCAATGGGACTGCAGTACCCTCCTCGCCGGCCACTTTCGGCCTGGGTAAAATACCCCTCGCTATCTCAATCACTGTCTCCGGCCCACCCGGAAATTCGAACACAAAGTGTTTCACGAGAATCGAAAGGACGATCTGTAACAAAAAGAGGAAACATTTTGTTCAGGGAAAAAAAATGAATCGGGGGCACGCGAAACACCGATCCCATCCAGAGTCTAGATGGTCGTGCAGGTACATACCTTGAATTCGGCTATCGCGAATCCCTTCCCGAGACATGCCCTTGGGCCATCCACAAAGGTCAGCAGATGCCGGTGTCCCTGGACCTCTTTCGCCGCGGCCGGGATACCTTCTTCCTCGATCCACCGTTCGGGCTTGAACTCCTTGGCATCAGGACCCCAGACCACCGCCGAGCGATTCATGCACGGCACTGAAACAGACAGGTAGGTTCCCTTTGCGACCGAGATATGGTCAACGAGTATGCCGGATCGAGTGCGTACGGGCTTGCTCAACGGGATAACGTCGTCCTCTGCAGCCTGTTTCCAAAAATGGGTCAAACATCGTATAACCCTTGCGGTCGCGTGTACTTGCCATGCGAAGAGTATCATGGAGAGGAGGATGCATACGAAGCGTTTCGTGTACCACGGCATCGAGGTACGGGAGATTGTTTGGGAGCTGACCATAGGTTGGGTCGGCCCCGAACTCGAGAAGCTCTGCTCGCAGTTTCGCTTGGACATCTGGCTTTTTGGAGAGTTCGATCAATGCCCACTAAAATAGTAAAAGTCCCTGCACGTTAATGATATTATAGTGGGCTTTCATACCGTCAAACTGACTATGGGGGTGACGATAAGTTGTGAGTCCCGTTCAATTCAGAGAATTGGCCAGCTTACTTGACGTGGTCTCATAACCAGCAAGGAGTAAAACTTTAGCCTAGGTGAAGCGGTCATTGGAATTTCGGGTTGACGCAGTGTTTCAATCCATACCTGTGCCATCACTTCTTCACGCGTCAAATGGTGTTGGCTGTCTTGATTTTCAACCCGGACTAGATGAACTCAGTCAAGTCATCAAACGTCGGAGGACATGCAAATATACTCAGAAGACCAAGGAGAGACTTTTCTTCCCTTTCTCCCAAGGTACCTGCCTCCTTTTCTTTCCTCGATTTCGTGAGCAACGCGTTTGAAATGTCGCCCATCGTGTCATTCAGCCTCTTGATGAGATTCAAGTGTGGCGACGGGACTTTCAACAACCATGGGAATGCCTGAACGAGCAAAACGATGTACATGTCGATGGTGTTGCCCCTACCGCCGATGGCGTCAAAGGCTTCCGTCACCGAGGTCGGTTTACCATCCAGTGAGCCAAAATCATGAGAAAAACCAGCTATGCCGATCGTGTCGAGACTATTCAAATTTAGTTAGACGGTGCGACGACCAAACCAGAGGCACCCTCTTACGAGATACGATTCATCCTAGGTTCCATGTTAGTTTAGTCTATCATGAACATCGATCACTTACCAGTTTTGGACTTCGATGACGGCGCTACTACCACCGTTGGATTCAATTAAGGAGTCCCAGGCTCCTTTAGCCTAATTTTATTCCTGAGAAATTTCTTAACACTTGGAAGATTGGACACAAACCTTGTAAGCCGAATCATAAAAGACTGGAGTTAAATCGCGAATTGCAGCGTTACTGAAAGCCGGAGTCAAAGCTTTCCGTTGTCTGTATCACGTCTTGTCAGTACGGGTGTACCATGCAAACAAAATGCAAGAAAATACTGACCTACGGTGGCTCTCTCCCTTTGCGGACAACATTCCCTTGCCAACCTATGTAATCCTGATCAGCGCCCTCCTGGTCATCAAGCTCTTGCTCGAATCTCTGCTCACGAAGTTCTCCGTAGCGATCTTTCCGAAAGGTGTTAATATGTACATCCATGTCTCCCCTGCATAGAAATGCGCTATTGCTTTTGGGTCACAGAGGATAATCCTTCTTCCCCCCAGTGCCAGAGAGACCTCATACACGCCACCATATTCTTCCGCCCATTTCTCGTATTCTGCCCCCGAGTCGGGAGACGTCATGAGCGCTTTACCTAGTCCCCATACGAAAGAGGGATTGGGTGGTCCACGGAGAGCAGTCGTTTTCAGTCTGCTACGAGTGACTTGAACGAATTTGAGAACGGCGCAAAAGGCACCAAGTGCATAGGCGGCGTCGATGAAACGTGGGCAATGCAATGCAGCGAGATTGTCTACGAGCAGCGCCTGCAAAGATTCGAGCGAGATTATGTTGACCATTGACAAAGGAACAGTGCGATAAAGACACGGCCCGAGGTAGACGGGAAGGTAGCAGACACGACCAGTGCAGTGACGAGCTTCAGCAAGATATGGACTGCAGCAGGCTCTTGTGGTGTCTTGCCAGTGGGAGCTCAGAGCAGAAATTCAAATTACACGGAGAACACCGATCCCGCCGAGGATCGCGAGCGCGATAGGAGGGACTCGGAATGTATCTTATAACTTGAAATAACTTACAAGCTGTGCTGTAAGTCTTGTAAGTTGGTATCTCCCATGTACTCGGCCCCTGGGCAAAACTTATCAGCATTGTAGCACTTACCTAAGTAGACGTCAAGTAGAACGTGTTCCAAGTAAATCTACACTTGTATCAGTAGGTTCCACTCCTAGAACCTAGTACTTGCGTCAAAGGGTGTCAGATGACGGTATTGATTGGAGACCACTGGCAGTGAGTAGGATCATGATGGCTTCCTTTTGCTAAGAGATGATGTTCGTCTTGTCAAGTGTGCAACTGAGGCCCATGGTGAAACCCATTGGGAAAAGCCCTCAAGTGTGATGTCTCTCCTGGAGAGACTCTATACATCCAACGCCCATCTTTAGACACTGTAAAAACCATGCTCAACGTGAGTGGGACATTCAGTCACGGGGATCCGAGTACAACTCGACATGACATGACCGCCAGATGGCAATACCAATTCCCAAGCGAGAAGTTGTGTCTAGGCTGCTTGGAAAAGTTGGCTGATCAAAAACCTCGTCAAAGGGGCACACTTCAACTACACTTTCAAGAGGCATGAACTATGATGTAAATTGAGAAAAAAATCCAGATGGCACACCAGGGATTATGACATTTTCACAATGTTTATAGTGTATTGCAAATGGTAAATAATAATATGAAATTTTTGCTTCCATGTTTTTCTTGTCTAAAAATTTCAAATATGTCCAATATGTTGCTAAAAGTACATATTTTACTGCATATTTCTGACATTTTAAGACAAGAAAAATGTGAAGTAAAAATTTCATATTATTATTTACCATTTTCAATACACTGTAAACGTTGTGAAAATGTCTTATAGGAAATTCGGGTGAACGCGGGAAGCAGATAACAGCCCTGCACAGCATGTAAAAATCTCGAGATAAGTTTCCTCTTTGGACAGCGCTCGTGAGCCGTGACGAACGGTGACAGGGACGGAGACATGTGGTGACGGAGAGTGATGGATCAGGGGTAGGGATGGGCGGCAGCGCGATGCGCTGTCCGGCTCCACGAACTGTCCTGGGCCATTGAATGGTGAGATGAGGCTTTCCCGGGTCAAAAGTCGTACTACGATTCATGCAGCGAATGCTACAGGCCCAGAGACTGCTACTCGATGAGCCAGCGAGTGCGGGAGGTGGCGCGAAAGAAAGACGCGCTGCGCCACTTTCCCTCGCTTGTCCAATGTCCAGGACGGACCTCCACTGGGAAACGGTGTCCCAGTGGAGAACCGCATGGTGTCGAAAAAGTCGCGCGGTGACCCGAAAGGGTACTCCGTGCTGCCGCATGACCTGTGGGGCACGCCTGGCACGCAGCCCCGGCCGGATGGAAGCTCCCACCCCCCACTCGTGGTAACCCACTCAAATACCAACCCAGCTGGGGTCGTGTCCTCACCTATGACGGCGCCC
>JBBPMQ010000255.1:0-29954 GCA_038090375.1 Boletus rubroflammeus | reverse complement strand
CCGCCGCATCGGCAGCAGAACGAAAGCCGCCGGCCCGATGACAGGGGAGATGAGAAATGCCCGAGTGACGGCCGGGTGGTGCACGCTCGGGGTGGTGATCTACGCAGAGACAAATCCGACCAAAGAGGAAATGTGACGGTGACGCTGCAAGCAGCTGTGGGTATGGCCCGACGTTGCTAGCGCGCTCGTCGTCAGAGACAGCGACAACGATAATCCAGAACGGCCCAGCACGGTGCCCGCCACCACCGCGTTCCATCTTTTTAATTTCCCTGTCGTTTTCGTTTTGCCTGGAATCCTTCGGTAACGTCAAGCTTACTCGTAACTAGATTTAGACGGCCCTTTCCATCCCTCCTTTTAATATCTGTCCCCCCTTCCTGCTCCTCCTCTCCTCCACGCGCTTTCCCTCCCCTCCCCCACATACAAACAACCGCGAGGGTCTCCTTCCCCCTCATGGACCCTTTTTCTCGAACCCGAGATGTCCCTCCACAGCCCCCGCCCATCACCTTTGCCCCTCCAAACCAACCCACCCCTGATATCTCCCGCTATCCCCCTGATCCACAACCTGACCTCGACAGATCGGATCCAAATATCGCATTCATGAAAGGCCCAAAGCGCAAACGCCTCGCAAAGGTATACCCCCGTCTCCATCTGTCTCCGAGCACCCCACTCACTTTCCGAAAGGCATGTGATGCTTGTCACAAAAGTAAACGGCGCTGTGACGGAACGGGTACGTTACTTGCGATTCCTTCGTATCTCGATCATTCTCAATGTATCTTTCGCCGTCTCAAGCACCCTGTAGCAACTGGTACGTCCTAGCGGTCTGTTCCCACCGCTCCGTATCCTCCGACAATGCTTTCTAGTTATTTCGCTTCCAAGAAGTGCACCTACACCGATGCCTCGGGAAAACTTGTCCCTGCGCCCAGGCCGCTCAGCTCGGACAGGCCAGAGAGTTCTTCAGACGCTCGCGGCGGGCCCTATCCACCACATCCGGACGCTATGACCACCGGCTCACCATCCTTCAACGTCGTCTCCAATCAAACCAACGAAGTCGCTCTCTCTACACCATCGTCAGACGATGATTGGGCGAGTAATCCTCGTAACAAGCGTCTCAGACACGATCTTGGCAACATGAATACACCTTCGGGGACTCCCCCACGATCTTTGGCGCCACCGTTGACTCAACACGACCGACCCATCGAGCGCAACCAAGCCCTTACCCGAGAGCTTGTTCACCGTGCGTCCCCCGCATACAGCTTTGATGCTCACCCGCAGACACTAACTGCAGTCTGCAGTCTTCTTTGCCTATCGACAACCCCAGCGCATGATCATTCACCAACCTTCCTTCTTGGCGGCCCTAAGTCATGGTACCGTTCCTCAACATCTCCTTCTCGCCGTGTGTGCAGTCGCAGCCCCGCTGTCGAAACAGCCTCGGTTGAGGACATCACCTTGTCGATACGCTGGCGAAATGTTCGCTCAAGAAGCTGTGTCCCTCATGTTCGACAAGAACCATCAGTTGGTTTGTGAACACAGTTTGGCTACTGCACAGGCCCTTTTGTTACTTCAGTTGCATGACAGAATGGGAAAGTCCTTGTGGTTTGGACAGTACTATCGTGAGTTTTCTCTGTCTTCGGTGTTTGGATACATCGGTTGATCCCATGAAGAACTTGCATTGGATATCGTGACCAAGATCGGAATTTTCGATTCCGACAGCACTGTTCTTACACCGCACCCATCACCCGAGTTAATCGATGCTTGTATTGAACGGGAGTGTGCGCGCCGTGTGTTCTGGCTCATTTATATCTCAGATTGCTTTGGATGGATGCTATATCGACGAGTTCGTCTAGCAACAGAGTCCCAGATGAATCTCCGCCTCCCTATCGATGAGACCAGCCTCGAGATATCTCCGCTGACCGCAGTACCAGGTAATGGACTTCTTCTGTTCCATTCGGATTTAAGGCTGATATCTCCCAGAATTCATGACGAAACCGAGTCCATCATATAGCATGTGTTCGGAAAGTGGTCAACTCATAAGGCTATTATCATTACACGGGGATGTAGAGAAGTTCTTGGACGATTTGAACGGCAGGTGGCTTCCCTGCAGCATCGAATGCCACTGAACGCTCCGTGCAGAATGCGAAAGCGGGCGACATCCTGTCGATCAATTACAAGGACTAGAGATGAGAGTTGGTGTATGTCGTCGAATCTGGTGTTGGTTCGTTTGCTGATGGATCTTTCCACTCGTGCTAGGCATGGGTGGACACTCTTCCCGAATATATGCGCTTTACCGATGATAACCTGTGGGTGCATGTTACCCAGTATGATACCGCATCAAATATGGGAGCGTGGTGCTTCTTGATTATGCACATTGTTCATTGTTCGTGCATGCTTGCACTCGACTTGGTATGTATGTTTGATATCTATTGTGGAGTCTGAGACTGTCAAGGATTACTTACTGATGGCGTTGTGTGGCTAGGGGAGACAACGGTGTCGGTTGGAGGCACATCTTGACCCTACGTGGGCGCGGGAGAGAATAATCAAGATTATCGAGGCTCTTGGCAGGAAGGCAAAATTAAGTATCATCAGTGAGTTCTACCTTGGCGCTATTGCGTTGGCCCTAACTCTCACACTAAAATTATCAGTGGGAGTTGCGATTTGGGTAGTTGTTCGTTCTATCAGATTGCTTTTCAAAGCTTACTCGTGACATAGCCTCTCTTCAAGTATGCCGATGAGCCACCAAGCCAGACGTTGTTGAACTGGTCTAGTGATTTTGAGGAGATCTGGGGTGTACGCATTCAGGATTTGAGCAGGCGTCAGCTGGGTCTCGGACAGCAATTACGGACGCAATTGGCTCCACCACCACCAATGCCGCCACTACCCACGGCTCGCGTTCCCACATCCGTATCCCCTCACACATCCATATCCCCTCACACATCCATATCCCCCATATCCCGGGCAGGATCCGATGTAAGCTCTTTTCTGGCGGCACAATCGCCAAATTACATTCCCCAGGGCCGAATATCACACGATGCACTGTTCCATTCTCTGTCGCCCCCCTCTCATCCTGAGACAAGGGTCCAGATCGGGTATGATGCTCGCGAGAAAGAGATCAGGAACATGGTGAACGATGCTGACATCGATCCCGCACTTCAGGCTGTTCCGAATGCACGACTACAAGCAACGTCGCAGTTGCCTGTTCCTGCACCACCAGTACCGGCACCACCAGCACCAGCACCGTCATTGCCATCTTTGAAGGCAAGTGGGCTTTTGGAATGGCCGCGCCCTGGCTCTACGGATGCAGTCGCGGCACCGTCCAGTATGCAGTCCAGTGTTAATTGGCAACCACCCACACAATATTTCGCACCGTCCCGCCAGCCTCAGCGAGATTCTGCGCGATCATTCAATGTTCAGTCGACACCCGATGGTCCTCGCCTTCCCGCTCCCTCGGCTTCGTCTGGCATGCCCGTGGGGCTACAGTGGTTAGCTCACGAGTCGTCGGCGTCGAGACCAAGCTAGGATCTACATTAGATATATGCATTTGCAGTGTTTAACGCCGTCGACCTGTATGGTTCCTGGCGGCGCCGTTCATTCGTATTTATCCATCTAGATATGAGCCAAGTCGACCGTGTGGTGGCGAATAAGGGTATTATACGCATTGCTGTAGAGTCAATTCCGGAGGCTTGTAATATAGTCACAAGGATTTACAAGTGATATTTGCGTCACTGTGCTTCGGAACCTCCAAGTTTTTTGAGATTGCGATGGAGCTCGGGTCTGACGAGCACGACGCGATCTAGGAGCTTCTTGATGACTGCGTCCTTGTTGGCGTCAAAGGCATCTGTGATCGCCTGGAGCTTGAACTCTGTCTCGCTATCTACAGCTGCTTGTGCGCTGGTCGTGTTACCGGCATGCTGCGAGCGTACGTGAACGACGCGTGATCGTGGGGAGGTATGGAAGACGTACCGACGCCTCGAATGCCTTGAACTCGGATTCTTTCGCCTGTCTGTACTCGTTGATCTCTTTGGAAGCCTCGGAGCGAGCATCCTTCAGTCTCTGGACGCGATCTGTGTGAGTGATGTGAGTGAACGCGGCGCGAGAAGGGGCTGGAACGGTACATTGGCGGGCTTGCTGTACGATCTTGGCGGCCTCCTTCTCGGCCTCGAGGAGGGTCTGTATGCCTTGTGAGTGCTGGGCAGCCTGAGGAGGGTGAGCGGGTGTGGTAGGGTGGGGGTGGAGGGAGAGAAGGTACCATGTTAGAGGGAAAGGATAGTTTGAACTCCGACACGGGATGCTAAAGAGCGGATGGGGGAGGAAAGTTGACCAAGACAGAATGGCAGGGAATCCGATTGACCCATTACAAGCACTTTCAGCAGCGTTAGCAGTCCCGACCGACTCGAAAGAACAGGCTGATTTGCTTGCTACTTTGCGTGAGTCTCTCGAGGCTCACCCAGCGCCGATTCCAATCCTCTGTACAACCCTCGTCAAAACCGTCTCCGGCGCGGGTGACTCCCTTCTCAAGAGATGGGTCCTTGAACTCCTTCATTTTGCTATTGCCCGCTCCACTCTGTCCCAAGATGTCCGCACTCAGCGTTAGTTTTGCGGAAAACTTGACACTCTCTTGCAATCTCACCCCCTCCACAGTCGCGTCTCAGTCGGTCGAAACCTTGGCAAATCTCTTGCATGACCCAAACGTGCGCACCGTCAAGGTCGCCACGCAGTGCCTTGCCTCCGTCTACCCACTACTATTTCGTTCCCTGTAAGCCAATCCACCCTGTACCTCGCACGACACACCTCAGTCTCGCGCAGATGTACCAACCGCACACATCGTCAACAGTGGGACATCCTCTCCCAGTCCAGATCCCGCATCCTCGACTTTGTTGCATCCCCCACCGTGAACAACGGCGTCAAGCTTTCCGCCGTCAAGTTCATGCAACGGGTCATCCTCCTACAGACACGAGGCGTCTCTGATCCGAGGGTAGCCATCCCTTTGAGTGACGCTCCATCGTGAAGCTAACCACCGCTCAACAGCTTCAAAACAAGAGCGACCCAAGCATTGCAAACGTCCCGGCTGACCACCCTTTCATCTCTGCCGCAGCTCTGGAAGCGGAAGGCATGAAGCTCTTGGAAAATGTCATCACCATTCTGTACACTAGCCAGTAAGCCTACCCTCGACCCGCTCTTGGCCACCACCCCCTTGACACCATTGACAGGAACATCGACATTCTGACAGCCATCTTGAACAGTTGGAGTAACTTGGTCAAACAACGTCCTACGTTGGTACAGTTGGTCGTGTCATCTCTAGCATCATGGACGCCTGCCGCACTCGCTGGATTGTCAGCTTCTGCCGTAAAAAGCGTCGAGAAGAGCGTCCGGATATTGTTGGTGCACATTTCCAGGCTAGTCCTCCACTGAATTCACTGTTTCGTTTGCTGATGCCATGACGTTCCCCCAGAGGGCCTCATGGCTCCGCGTTTGGTGCTCAGATTAATGAGGCGCTCTCCCAACAAGCCGCGCGGATGGAGAAGGCATCTGCGGAAGAGAAGGCGCGCATGGCCGCTGTCGCAGCCACTGCGGCCGAGGCTGTCAAAAAACGGCCCCTTCCTACAGGTCCAGCTGCCGACCATCCCACAGATGCCAAGCGTCTCAAGGTCGAGGTCGACAATGCCGTAGCCAACTCAGCAGCGTTCCTTGCTTCATTCGATTTCACGACGTTACCCATCACGCTCGTTACGGATCTCATCGTCGCTAACTTGCAAGCGTTTACAGACCCTGGTCTACTTAGTCTGGTCCAGGCGTATAGACAAGGCAGAGAGGGAGCACCCGGGACAGCTCTACATCCACCAGATGGTGTTACAGATGAAGCTATGTCGATTTTAGACACACCTCCTGTCAAGGATGAGCCGGTTGATCCCCTTAAAATGGACATCGATGAAGAGGAGATGGAATATGAACCGGATCGGTTGAACGAAGCGGTGAGCAATTTCTTTTGACACCCAACTTCTATCCAAACATATTGTCAACAGCTTTCGGGAGGTGACAAGGTTGCGGATGAAGAAGAGGCGGTCATAGAACTTCCCGAAGTTGCACTGAGCCTTGACTTGACCGACTTCAAGCTACCGTCCCCAAAAGACCTCACAGAATATGATCGAGTTACTCTCATGCGGGGAGTTGTCAATCGCATATGTGACGGTGGGGAGGAATTGCAAGAGGCGTCCCATACATTGCCCGCAGGTGCCCTTTCTGACGACATGTGGATGTTACTTATCATTCGCATGATAACTCGCGTTGCGGAACCTGCTGCAGACATACCACAAGATGGGGATAAGTCAATTGGGGAAGAAGAACAACTTGCTGCCTTCTCTTCACGCCAAGATAAGCTACGGGAGGTACTCTGCAATTATATTATGGTAGACTTCCCGTCAAGGTATGGGTTTTTACCGCTGAGGTGATGGTCTGTTTCTAACATGTTCTTCCAGATTACGCCTCGCTACAGTATGGATGAACGAAGAGTGGTATAACGATCGAATAAGAACTGGAAATGGTTCCAATTGGGTAAGATTTATCACCCTGACCCCCAGCCGGCGTTCACCTCGAATGATCAGCGACCCAACTACGACTCCTGGCTGAACCAGATAGTCTCCTCGTATCAGACAATTCTTGAAAGCAAGGCAGAAGGGAAACCAGACAGCAGAGATAAGGCGTTTGCGAAGTTCCTCTTGGACCTACCCTCCATACCGACGGATGTTTTGGATCTCTTACGTGACCTCTCCGTCGACCCTGAAAAGTATGTCTCGTTGTTATTGAATCTGGTGTGTCAAATGACCTTAACGATCCATGCCGATAGGATGCACGTAGGGTTTACGAGCCTTCGCGAATTCGTCCTTGAGCGTCCCTCATTACGAGCGGAAGCACTACGTGTCTTGTTGGATCTAACGACACACCCAGGTATGGCAACCATGCCGATGCTTATGTCTTTGACGTACATATTGATCGAACTGAACAGAATCTGTCACACGTCGCGCTGCGATCAACACCGTAAGGCGATGGGTGCCGGGTATCGAGCCTATGGATAGCATGATACGTGACTTCGCACTCCAGATACTTCGTCGTTTGCAAAAGCGTTCGCCAAAGGGCGCGAAATCCATAACTCCAAACGGGAGCGAAGAGGACGAAAATATGGAGGATGGCCAGCTGCCATCTGAAGAATTCATACAGACGCCTTACCTGTCCGAAGAGATTGATTTGCCAGCTGAGAAATCCCTTGTACTTCAGCATGTCGAACTGCTCTTCGCTTTATCTGTAAAAATTCCGGAATTCCTGGATGAGTATGTTTTTTTTAGCTACTTCTCGCGGCATCCCTTGATTTTTTTTCAGAATATTTTCGGCTTACGGTCAAATGGACGTTTCCGTCCAGGAAGCAGTCCAGGATTTGATCACCGCCCTCATTAAATCTCTGGGGTCGAGCAACGGCAAATTGCTTACCCTCATGCGGACCTGCCCCCCAGGTTCTGAATCGCTTGCACTCAGGGTTCTGACCATCTTCACGGAGCATGGCAGACCTAGCACGCAACTTGTAGCCTTAGTCAAGGGTCTTATTAGCGAGCGCGATCTCGACGCACGGTTTCTTATTCCGATCATCGCAGAGATGGACAAGGTAACGTCCACCTGCACCCGTGTTCTTATACGTCGTCTCAAACTTGAAATACCGCAGGCAGATATCATGCGCTACCTACCCCGAATCGTTTCGCTACTTAATGGTCAACAAGAACCAAAGAATTTGGTTCGTTCTGTATTTAGCTCTGTCGTTACGACCCCACCACAAACATTTGGGAGCGTCACGTCAAATCTACCTCGCGTTCGGCAGAGCGAGTTGTTGACGCCAGCAGAACTGATGGTTTTACTTCACGAGTCTGAGAAGGAAATTGGACTGAAGAGTGCCATCGAAGGTGTGTCTCCTGCCTTAATTTCCCGCCTTCATGTTTATATTCCCTCAGCCATTGGCATCTGCTTCTCGATGACGGATGTTTTCCGTTCCGAAATCCTCGCTGTGGTGATGCAACAAATAGTCGACGAACCAGTCTTGCCCGTGTTGTTCCTTCGAACGGTGTGTCGTTTTCCAAGCGACCAATGCCAGTGACTAATGGAAACTTTGGTTAGGTGATTCAAGCTGTGACGACATACAAATCACTGGTGGCCTTTGTTTCGACCACCTTGCTCTCCCGTCTAATTACGAAGAAGATATGGCAAAATCCCCACTTGTGGGAAGGGTTCATCCGATGTGCAAAGGCGATCGCTCCCGCAAGTTTTGGAGCACTCCTACAGCTGCCCAAGGAGCAGCTTCGGGAGCTCGTGGACAAACAACCTAGCCTGAAGTCGGGTTTGCGGGAGTATGTGACTAAGAAGGCGGGGAACAAAGCTCGGGTCGCTGGGTTCTTGGACCTATTTGGGGAGGATGACCACACGCCGTCGTCGACACCATCGACGCCGATCGACCCTGTCTTGACTGCGGCATAATAGTTATATATTTTATTTCCGTGGCATGAACTTGAAGTTGTGTAGCACTACAGTACTAGTTTATATCTGTGATCTATAAATGACAGTTCCCCCTTATCTCCGCTGCCAATTCTGTCGAGGACTCCCAGACTGTCGATCCCTACCTGCTGCACAAGACTTGATCCAGACACGTCCCAGATCCCACTGTGCATTGTGCACCGCTAGGGTGCCTTTATGATTATAACACGCGGCGGCGTGTCAGCGGCAATTCATAAACGAGGTGGCACCCCCGCCGTAATTTTTTTTCGTTCCGAAACATGGCGAACCCGTCCAGGAGCAGCAGCAGCGATGACCAGTCTTCGTCGCCCATCGCCTCTGCCGCTTCAGAGAGCGTGGATCGCGGTCGATCCAGGGTCCGACGATGCTCAAATCAGCTCAACGAGCATCACAGTATGAGAAAAAGGTACTCTCAGTTCACACATCATGCGTCGTTCGGGTTAATTGCAGCGTGTCGTAGAGGATACCACACAGTTATGTCCTCCTTCGGGAAGGCATTTCACGTCGAGAAGCGGTGGAAACTAGTGAGGGAGATGGGGTCGGGGGCATACGGAGTGGTCGTGTGAGTTGTGCTGCTCAAGAATGCTGTCCACTTCACATCGTTGGCGCAGGTCGGCAGCGGACGAGATATCGGGCGAAACTGTGGCCATCAAACTGGTCACTCGAGTGTTTGAAAAAGTCCAGCTTGCAAAGCGCGCTCTTAGGGAGATCACCCTTCTCAGACACTTTGCGAACCACGAGAACATTACCGGGTTGATCGACGTAGATGCCATATCTCCAGATTTCCAAGAGATGTGCGTCATCTCCGCACTTGCCAATGTTGTCGTCTTCCGCTCAACTCTTTGTACAGATACATTTTCATGGAGGTGAGCTCTGCCGCTATTGCAGTGGGCAGCGACGCTGATTTGCAATCTTCATAGCCCATGGAAGGTTTGTTGTGTCTGGAAATCGATCCCGAGGATCCTGTCACTGAGCGTTCGCAGCCGATCTACACCAAATTATCAAGTCTGGACAGACCCTTACTAACGAACATGTCCAATACTTTCTTTACCAGATCCTCCGAGGTAAATCTTTCAGACCGAGCGTGCTTCCGTCTTACATGTCGGTCCTTGCCTGTACAGGGATGAAATACATTCATTCAGCCTCGGTGATACACCGAGACCTGAAACCCGGGAACTTACTAGTCAACTCGGATTGCGAGTTAAAGATTTGTGACTTTGGTTTAAGCCGAGGGTTTGATGCCATGCCCGACGAACATACCGTCGGGCATCTTACTGAATATGTTGCAACGCGATGGTACAGGGCACCGGAAATCATGCTTGCTTTCAGGTAAATGGCATGGCGTTGCTCTTTTCTCGGTTTGCATCTAATCCACGTCAACTAGGGGATATACCACAGCTAGTTAGTGGACAAGCTGACACTCGTTGGAAGACAAGGAAAATACTGAGACAATGAAACAACAGTTGACGTTTGGTCGATAGGATGCATTTTCGCTGAATTGCTCCTGGGGAGACCATTGTTTAAAGGGAAAGAGTGAGTATGTTTGTTCCGACTAGCATAATGTCCTGATGATTATCCTCTCAGCTATGGTCAGTTTTTACGTAAATTACCCTCAACTTTCCAGTCTGAAGATATAATCGCCTCCAGTGGATCAACTCAATAAAATTCTTGATGTCCTAGGCACTCCAGACGAAACCGTCATCTATCGAATAGGTAGTGAAAAGGTATCCAATTAGTAGCAGATCGAGTGACAGTTTTTGATGGCCAACAGGCGCAGGCTTACATTCGGTCCTTGCCTGTCAAACAGGCCATCCCTCTCAGACAACTGCTGCCCACCGCAGACATCCAAGGTGAGTATCGAAATGCTATTCCCTTCCCAATCTAATTATCCTATCAAAGCTCTTGACTTACTAGAGAAGATGATCGCATTTGACCCCTCGTCCCGTGTCGCTGTTCCTGACGCCCTCTCGCACCCGTGGCTTGCAGCATACCACGAAGAATCCGATGAGCCAGATTGCCCGGCGAAGTTTGAGAAGTGGAGAGACATCGAGAAGCTCGAGACGATCGATGAATTTAGAGATGCATTGTGGAAGGAGATCGAGGATTATAGAATGGAGGTACGAGAAATAAAACCCGAAACCAGCCCCTTTCCTAGGCTGGTCGAGAAGGATCAAGTCCAATCTTCGCCGAACTTATCACCAATGAAATCGCCTACGATGGACAAGTTGCTGGATGCATCGTTACCTCGGATGAGCACCCCCAGACAAGAACGGGATGGTGTAGATACCCTCGCCCCTCCGACTGTTACAGCGTCGGAGATCTTTTACGCGACAGAGCCTACTGACCCCGTTATCACTTACGCTCGGCGGTCCGGTGTTTTGCCGCCCGCTCGGCAATCCACCTCTCCACTGTCGGCGACGGTACAACAAGCTCTACCCACTGCTGCCGACGGCCTTCCGACGACTAGTAATGGAATAGAGTTCCCAAGCGAGACGTATGTCGTTCCTGCGCGGTCGAGAGCCGCGTCGACCACGGGGGGTGACACCGCTGTACGCAAACTTCTACGAACCCTTTCTACCGTTTCCATACACGAGAGCGTGGAAGGGTTACCAGGAGGTTTGGCAGGGGTTGCACCTATAGGGTGGTATATTACAGACCGGGAGTCGGAGGCAGATGCACCGGCAAGTGAAATGCCGCTCGAGTTTGCAGGTAAAGGGTGTCAAGATACAGGGAGGTAGAACTGACCTTGGACTTGGAGGCATTCATGTTCACATTTTACATCATCAGACAAGAATGTCACGCATAGCTATCACGATACGAATGTCATGATACAAACCGTTGAGGGAATACATATAGAGGATACAGTGTCCGTATTTTAGTTGTCACCAAGTATCTGTTTGATTCCTGTTGGCAAGGTGAGCAAAAGCCCAAGGCCGTGAGGGATGAAGGACTCACTATCGATGATATTCAAATACGCTATCGATGCTGGACTGTCTGGGTATTCATCCAAGAAACTCACGCCATAGTCTGCACACTTCCCGATCCGAGGATCCAGTGGTAACTTGCCTAACAACTCCACTCCAGTCTCTTTAGCCAGCCGCTCGGCACCTCCTGTGCTTGGCTTGAATATTTGGCTCGCCGTCTTGCAATTAGGACAGACGAAACCCGACATATTCTCAACCAAGCCGAGGATCGGCAGGCCGACCTTGTGGCAGAAATCGATCTCTTTGCGCACATCTTGCAGGGCCACTTCCTGTGGTGTCGTGATGAGCACGGCTCCATCGATGCCACTCTCCTTGAGGTATTGCACGATGCTGAGGTGCTCGTCTGATGTGCCGGGAGGAGTGTCGATGACGAGATAATCAAGGACACCCCAATCGACGTCTTTGAGGAATTGGGCGATGAGACCATTCTTCTTCGGCCCTCTCCACATGACCGCATCACGGGAAGACGGCAACATGAATCCGACGGACATGACGCCGAGGTTGTCTTGTACGTACACTGGTGACCAACCGGTGGACGATGAATGGACCTGTTCTGATGCAATACCAAGGATGGTGGGTATAGAGGGCCCACAAATGTCGACGTCCATGATCCCGGTTTGCACTTGCTCATCCGCTGCAAATGCCCAGCCGAGCTGAGCGGTGAAAGTGGACTTGCCGACGCCGCCCTTTCCAGAGAGAACGAGGATCTTGTGCTTCACGGAGCGGATACGTTCACGGATAAAGGGCAGGGCGGGATCGGGTCCCTTTGGTGTATTGGTAGCACATATTTGTTGGTTTGGACAGCCATCGCATGCGTCTGCTTTGCCGGCGAGGTCGGACTCTGTGCCCTGCGCGGAGGTGTTAGGGTGAAGCGTGTTAGAAGCAGTCGAGGACGTTACTGGACAGTGTTCCGGTGCATTCGAAGGGACAGTGAGCAGATCTGGAAGCGAACTAGGTTGTTGTTGAACGACGAGCATGATCAATGTGATGGCGGTGACCCGCTCAAAGCCTTCTCCGACTTCCTCGGTCATCTCCTTCAGCGTCCTCGTGCACCCAAAACTTTACTTGAAACACTGCTGAAACTGCCGAGCTGTTGCACTCAAATCACGCCCACCACGTCCCTAAATACGGAGACAAGGGATTGACCATTAATTCCCCCCTGGTCCAGGAGCGGGAGAAAGAGTGATCATTTGTTAATATCTCCGTAACAAGACAAACCTCATGAACCAACACGCTCCATACTATCGAAGCACTTCCGTGCGAAGGCTCGCTAGGATCAAAGGATCATCATGTGTAAGTCGTCAAACTTGGCCGTCCAAAGACCGCTTGTTCTGTGTCACACTTAACTGACAGCCCACGGTTCACCCGTTTTGCGTCCCAGCCAGGTTGACAGGTTGTCCTTTTTACCCTTTCACTCCTTACAGTAATGCCCCCGCCTTCAGCATCGATGTCTTGCAAACAAGCTCCGTTCTCAATAGATTTTATCATCATCGGTGCAGGTGAGAACTTTAACCCTCCACTCGATGAAAGTTCATACCAGGCTCATCGTGCGTCATTTGTGTCCGCAGGTGTCGCCGGTCTTTCCACAGCTCTCAGGTTGCGCCAATCTGGCCACAGAGTTACGATAGTTGATAAAGGGACTGGTCCCAGTGAGGTTCGTTGTTCCGTCATCGGTCGATTGCAAATTTCATCTTACTATTTTACCTCGTACGATTCAGAGAAAAGGCGGCGCTCATCTTCCACCGAATATCACCAAGCTTCTCGTGGAATGGGGATTTGGAAAGCAACTGAGGAGATATGGACTGTCCATACGAGCAAGCACGTTTCTATCAGGTGAGTACTTGCTCATCCGCAGTTGCGCCACGAAGGCATCATATCAAAACATTGTTCGCAGTGGATGATGGTCACGAGATTGGTTGCCTCGAATGGCGACAGGACGTGTTGCAAGAGTCAGGTGCCGATTATTTCGTGATGCAGGTTAGCTAAGGAGCTGAACAACTGCGACTTGCATACTGAGTTAGTGCACAGTACCGGGACCTATGCCAGATTCTACTCGATGCGGCAAAGAACGCAGGCGTGCGCTTCGAGTTTCAGCTCGCTGTGACCTCGGTTCAATCTGACCCAAAGCGGCCACGGGCCTTTCTGTCCGATGGGCGGACAATGGCAGCCCACGTAATCATTGGTGCGGATGGCCCACGGAGTGTTGTGAGGGAATCAATCAACGGTCCCATACATGAGACATTGGAAGGGCATAGCATTTACGTGTGAGTCCGTAAATTTCCCAGAAAAATAAGCAATGCTAACTATAGAACAGCGCCGCCATTCCCCGCGATCACTTAAAGGATGATCCGGAACTGTACGAACTCACAGCGTATAAAGCAGACAATCCTAATGTATGTAAATTTCTTTGATTCTCACCCTCTGGAAATCCTGACTTTGAGCAGTATAACTTGTGGACAGGCGAAAATCGCCATGTTGTTACGCTCACGACAGTACGCTGATCCCTGCAAGATCGCGTGCTCCCATTTGTTAATCCGCGGTATGCATTAGGATCAGGGCAAGATGTGTTCCATCCTCGCATTTTTTCCGGAGGCTGATACAGAAGGTCATCTTGATGACGATGTCGCCTTTGATGGTGTGCTAGTCGCAGGGAACAAGTTAAAAATCCAATGCGAGCCTACGTAAGTATACCATCTGAACGTATTTTGGATATTTCAAATATTTTCTTGCTAGGCTGCGACGATTGTTGACTCGTGTTCCTACATATCTGCGTAAGCGAATGTACCACCGCGAGTTCGCTGAGGATTGGGTAGATGAGTACGGAAGGTTGATCGTCATGAGCGAGGCAGCATATCCGATATGGGTAAAGCCTCTGGTACATTCTATGTTAACCCATGCTAATATGGTTTTCAAGCCATTCTGCATACAGAGCTGTAGCATGCCAGTCGAAGATGCCAGCGTGCTGTCCACTTTGTTCACTTACCTCAAATCTGAGGAACAAATAATGTATCTTGCTCGAGCCTTCCAGGAAATTCGTGAACCCCGGGCTCAATCCATACTCTCCAAGGAGACAAAGGCATTCAGCACCGTCTGGGTCCCTCCTGGCCCTGCAAGGGATGTACGCGACGAAGCCCTGAGGATGATGTTGTCCGAAGGTCACAAGGGATGGGACAACACCAGACTACGCTGGCAGTGGGACGAAATTTGCGACGTCTTTGCCTACCATGGTAGAGAGGCAGCTGAGGACTGGTGGGTGATGTGGGGAGCACTGAGAGAGCGGAGCCAACAGAACACGAATGGCGTTCATTAGGTGGATACCCAGAGACAATGAACAATGCGATTGTAGAGGTACCTTTCTTGCTGCTATCCCGCTTTCACGGCCGGTACTAGTTCGCCCAATCGCATGCATCTCTAGATATTTAAACATCTAATGTCGTGGTCCGTGATTTGCAGGACTATCGATCTAGGTCGGTCCAACAGTCGAACGAGGACAGTCCTCGTCTACACTAATATATTTGGAAAAGGGGGAAAATGGTAATGCAGATGCTATGTCGTGAGGAAGAGCACATGGGGATGTGTCATTTTTGTTCATTAGACTCGGAACGCTCTTCAGCTCTATAGAACGTCTGTCATTCACGCATAGTAACCTCTGCACAGGACGTCAGCTACAAACCAACAGATAAAAACAGGAAACTCACTGAAAAACTCGTACGACAACCAACAAAGGGCATTGCTGGGCATGTGGGTCAATATGCGTGGGGAGATTCCTCGCCCGAACCCTTTCATGCCATCTCGTTTCCAAATGACTCTAAAAGCGTCCGACATGCTACCAAGTCTCCGAATTTCAGGGTCTTGTGATGTGCCACGCGTCTGTAGGAGCGTCTTGGCCACATCAAGTGGTGTCGTCACACCAGCAGCAATACCACCCGCCATACTGCCTGCAATCATGTGTGTTACGGGAGAGTACTCCCCTTTGGGATTTAGCACCTTTTTTATTTGTTCGTAGACTGTGAACTGCACGGCCGTAAACGGGACTGACATCGTCAACGTTATGGGATACGACACGTAGAAAGCGCCGAGGCCTTCGGTACGGTAGACCACTCGCATCGCAGTGAAGACGGAACGGAATTCGGATTGATGTACCTGCATCCTTTGTTTGATGACTGTAAGCAAGATGATGTTGGATGGTAAAAAATCGCGAGAAGTGAGGAAAGCGAAGCTCACCGTCGAACGGGTTCATCAACGCGTCACTAGCGATCGTAGCAGATGCGCCGGCCAAAGCTGGGAATCATAGAAACATGAGTGACCACTGATTGTTGCAAGATGCTCCGAAGGAAGTGGAGATGTACAAAATAGGGACTTTGAAAGCGAAAGTCCGAGAGATGACGAAGCGAGACACGTACACGTCGCTAGCCACTGATTTCCAGCGTTGTTGCCACCCACAAATTCCTTCACAGCCTCGTATGCTCCAAAATGTATTGCATGAGCAGGTCCGGCGCCAAGTATCACCGACGACACGCCTCGCCATAGTGCTCGCATGCCCTCCGTAGAGGATATTCGAGTAAAAGCATTTCCAATACCCGTGTATACTGCTGCCGGCGAAGTGGCGAAAACCTGCATCCGCGTCTAGTGACAGAGTATGAGTACAGCGCAGAATTTCAGAGGGTGCATGGCTAGCCTTGATGCTGTCTATGGGAAACATGACCGCGTGTTCCGTTATACCTGCCTAAAAAAGCCTCAGCATGCCTTGCTGTTGCTTCTCCGCAGCCAGTCGTCTCCAAGGGCGACCAGCAGGCGTGAAGCTGCACAACTGACCGTGGGCATGACTCACCATAGCACCGGCCAACATGTTAACCTTGTTGCGGGGAATGGAATGAGTGGAATGCACTTCACACGAAGAATGAGAAACACACCGTGAGTCCGGCATTAGATGGTAATCCTTCGTACTCAACCTCCTCCGCCATGAGTGCGAGCCTGCGTGTACTGGAACTGGTTCGAATGTGTTGTACGCACTCGCACGCGATCAAGAGTCACGTTGAATGGCGGGAGCGAAGAGAGAGACCGACGGAATGAGGGTGAGAGAATCAAGATTTTTTCTCCACGACACTCGGCGCAGTATGTAGAAGAGGTTCAGAGCGGTGGCAACCCAAGTATGCGAAAAAAAAAGCGCCTGGTGTCGAAACGGAACAACGGACCGCACTTCTCCACACTTCTCGACCCGGGCCCGCCAACTGCCAATTTACGGACTTAAAAAATCCCATCTACACACATCAATCCAAGTGTAGTGATATTTTATTTCCATAGGAGATACACAGTAACTCGGAGGTATCTTCATCACTCATTGCTTCTAAGACACACCGATCAGTTTGGTCTTGTCCTCTTCGGCTAATCTATCGTGTTCCTCGATATCTCTGAGGGAAACGTGTATCAGTGATGACAAACACGAACGAGGACTTTCAGGATACTCACGCAGCTTCCCATGGATAGTCTAGCCTGGAAACAAATGCGACAAAAGAAGAAAGCATTCAAATGTTTGATCAGAAATTCCTTCGTCAAGTCCACCAACTCATATCTTACCACACATCGCACACCTCCGCGCCAACGAAATACCTGGTGGGAAAATCATCCCGCTCGGCACGAGAGAGGGAACTTTATAGTCAAGACTCACGGTACATCGGGTGGTAGCTTCCCAACCTTTGGCTTCAGCTTGTTGTGCACAACGAAGATCGCAAACTCGGTGCGATTAGCTTCACGCTCAGCCTCTGGAAGTGCCTGTAGCTCTTTCTCGACATCCTTGCGGAGTTCCGAAAGAGCGTACCTACGAATAAGTGTTTGAGAACATTGGTCGGAAAAAAAAAAAAAAACGGTTTTCCGATGTCCCATACTGGAGAGTTTTCCGCGAATCATCAATTTCGTCCTGCGATTTTAAACTGATTTGCATATCAGATAACACGCCTCGAGGGCCGATCACTTACAACAACGACAACTCTTCGGCCCAACAAAGCTTTGCCGGGATCAGGACCCCTATGAATTTGGAATACGCGACACTTCGTAATCAAGTGAAGAGAACACTCACAACCACTGTGTACGGATGACCTCGCTGCCTAGCTGTTCCGCAGTTGTTCCCGGGAGAGCTTCGTAGAGCGAAAGGCCAATAGCTTGAATAGGAATATTTTTGTTCGTTGACGGGTCCTTTAGGAAAGTGCGCTGCATATGGATTCAATGCCGATCAAGTATGCCGCACTGGCGTGGGGAGAGGATGGTCATGACCATGAGCTTACCAATACTCGGGCAGGAAAGAAGCCACTGCGAAACAAGGACTAGTCAAGGCGATTTGCATCACAGGATGAACATAGGACTGACCCTCCTCCTGAGCCACAGTCGGTCAGTCCCATCGTTGCTCATCAATGGCGACAAGTACGAACCGATTGCAACGAATAAATTGGGCTTGAACGCTGCGATCTTGTCGATGCTCGCCTTGATTATGTTGTGGATATCATTGTAGGTGGCACGTATGTGTTCGGGTTCGCCCATTGCAAATGGCAAGATGAAAAGAGAAGGTATGCGCTGGCAAATGATCAGACTTGTTATCACAAACACGTGACCGATCCTCTTCGACACTCGGCCACAGCCATGGCGGACAATGCTGAATCGTCGGTGCCATCCGCTGGCCCACCAAAAGCCATAGGAAGTCTGGCCAAGAAACCATCGGACGTGACCAGGCAGGGAACTCAGAAACTCAAGTTCGTTCCAACACTACCGGCACGGAGAAAGAAAGAGTACGCAATAAGAACAACCCATCATTCCGTCGTTCGTTCTCATGCAGTAGATCCACAGAGAAGTAAAACAGGTATGCAGCATCTTGTTCATCCTCACACACGCACGAATGGTGGCCCCAGGAAGTCCCCCAGTCATCTGTACAGCCATCAGACAAGGGAAATGGCAGAGGGCGTGGTAGAGGGAGAGGTCGGGGAGGAGAAGGAAGAGGGACCGCGCCTCGACCGCCTCCAGTTGAAATGACCGCCAGTGGCCCCTTCGCAATGGGTCCCGCTCTTGCAGGTACCTCTGCTCGGCGTAGTATGCCAAGGTCAAATTTTACGCCCGTCGTTCCACAAGGACCTGCAAAGGGGTCAGCTTTGGGTGCCAACTTATCGAGTTTGGCGGCACCGACGT
The DNA here is from genome assembly GCA_038090375.1 of Boletus rubroflammeus. Taxonomy (NCBI): domain Eukaryota; kingdom Fungi; phylum Basidiomycota; class Agaricomycetes; order Boletales; family Boletaceae; genus Boletus; species Boletus rubroflammeus. The sequence continues at coordinate 11,253 of JBBPMQ010000255.1, read as the reverse complement.
TGAAGAAAGACAAGCAGCGCGAAAATCCGCTTGTCGACACGGTCCAGACACCAAAAAACGAGAGTGACGAGGAGCTTTACTCAGAGCCAGACGAGGGTGTTGAGATCATCGACATGGACAATGTGCGGCAGTTGGATTGGATGGCCCCCGAGACTCTGCAAAGAGAACGGCGGGATCGAAGAAAAAGAAAAGCTGCGAAAGCAGAGATTGAAGAGCTCTCGTTACCATCGGTTTCAAACCATCAAGGTAACTTCCCTTCACCATTCCTTCCGCTTGACGATACCAAACTACGTGGATTCGTAGGACCTTCAGACGCACTCAATCTGAGCGAAAGCGAGGAAGAATTTGAAGATCTCATGGAGGATTTCGCGATTCAAACAAATGTGGCTGAGGTCCGTACTCTCATCAGAATCATGAATGCAAAAAAAAAAAAACATGTTTTCAGGAGGATATTCGACAGGAGAGGTTATACTTTTTCCAGTTTCCAGAACCTTTCCCAACATTTGTATCCACTGCGGCGCCAACCCCGGAACTTTCAAGAGAGATGGACGTAGACAGCCCGGATCCAGGCCCTTCTAACCTTAAGCGTAAGGTATCCTTTGCGGGGGATGCTAAGCCCCCAGCGTCTGCATCAGAATCCACAATCCCAACGACCCAAGTTGGTCCTGAATTGCCAAAAGAAACGCCAAAAGTAGATGGCGTGATTGGCCATATCGAGGTCTACCGTAGCGGAGCGGTGAAGATGCGTCTGGGTAACGGAATCGTTTTGAATGTATGTCCCTCCTTGCCGCTGCTGTCGCGACCTGTATCGACGCGTTCATTCCAGGTCTCAGAAGCTACACAGCCATCGTTCCTCCAGCAGGCAGTACACTTGGACATAGAAAACAAGAAGCTCCACGTACTTGGCGAGGTCAACAAGAGATTCGTGGTCTCACCGGATCTCGACGTCTTGTTAACTTCTATGGAGCTTGCGGACGCTAGTGTCACTGCACTTGACGAGGTCAATCTCGTCAAGATGGACTCTGTGTAGCTATTCAAAACCTCATGAAATGAGATCGAACAGGTTCATAGTTGAGATATGCGTGTTGTTAGCTCCATCGCACCGGAGGTCTTGTAAAGGCTCAGTCGCATATAGATTCGTAGACAAATACAGAGATGACACCATTAAAGTATACGAGTAGGAGTGTTTGCGGATGAAAACTATAATAGAATGTGATCAACACGTTGATCCGTGAGTGTGGAGGCAAAAAAAAAAAAAAAAAAAAAACAGAAAAAAGGTCAGAAAAAGCGGTAGGATGTTAGCCCACCGAAGGTAGCTGAGATGGTTTTTCTGCAGCGCAGGATAGCTCCCGCATAAAGCCAAATGCCTCAAACATCATGTACGATGGAGTCGCAGCGTCAAAGGGACGGGGAGAGACTCACCATGGAGAGAGAGAGTGGAGTTGGGGATGAAAAAGCGTGGAAGAGTGAGAGGATTATATAGCTGCGGGGCTGCCGGGTTGGTAACTCCGACGCGGCAGCACTCGTTCAGTCATGTCTACATCGACGACATATTCGGATTCGCCAACACCCCAACCTCAGACATCCCAGTATTCGTATCAGTCCTACTCCGATGTATCCCAGCAACTCCCCCAGACCTCCCAGGCAGTCACCGCCGTAGCTGCCAGCAGTTCTTCCACTGCAACTGTCCCACCTCAGCCCCAATCGCGTCAGGCAGCAGAAGAGGCACGCAAGGACCGCACTCTGGCAGAATTTCTGCTCATGCTTGACGAATATGAACCCCTAGTATGTCGAATTTTTACCCCCTCGCAGTCTGTCTTTCAACTCACGTCTGTGACAGGTCCCTAACGAGGTCACAGATTATTATCTCCAGAGAGTGGGGTTCGAATGTGAAGATGTCCGCCTGTGAGTAGATTCCTTTACCCCCCGCATCTGTACTCATGTTTTATTTTTGTGAAGCAAACGCCTTCTTTCCCTTGCTGCCCAAAAATTCGTCTCTGACATCGCCTCTGATGCATACCAACATGCTCGTATACGTACGAATGCAGCGAGCGGGCGGGCTCGCGCGACTGTCTCTGGTCCTGGAGGTGCCAAGGTTTGTCTTTACCAACCCTGCTCCCATTGACGAGTTCCTGACATCCCCAAAGGACAAAACAAGGACGACTTTAACCATGGATGACCTCAGTGCAGCACTTGGCGAATACGGCATCAATGCCAGAAAGCCCGAGTTCTACATCTAATTTGTACTCATCGCACGACCTCCGCATGGCATGTATAACATTTGCTTGACCTAAAAGATGATCACTCCACAAAGTGACACAGTATGAATTCAATCTAGGAGAATATCACCATCCTACTCTTATACTGCCATCTCTTGTCTATGTCCGTTAACTAGTGTAGTAGAAATTGATAGACTCCGTTCCCGCAGCACGCCCCAGCTTACCCACCAGTCCTCCGCAGTTTCCCGAGCACTATATCCAAGAACCTCACTTATCTCTTCCCATTGCCATCTCATCTTGTCCTCATTCCAGCCTTGCAACCCCAACTTCACCATGGCCCGTAGTGATTGATCCCGTGCATCCCGGTACGGACCAGGGGGGAGCCATACGAGCCGAAAGCCCATCAGTTCTTTCTCGTGCACATTTTGACAGCGTTCTCCTCGAAGGTCTTGGAACGCTTCCATGAACTGAGGTAGTTGGTCCCAGCATTTAAGTCGAGACAAGAGCCCTCCGAGGACCTCAGCGTCCTCCAGTTGGAGACTTGCGCTATGAGTGATACAAGGCTGTCCTAAATGTTAGGCGATCAAGGCCAATGTTTGAAACGCAGATTATTCACCAGCGATGGATGAGCTGCTCCACCCATCAAAACGATCCTTCCCGAGTCGTCCGTCCATTCTATCAGGGGATTTTTTTGGATGTAGCGCCTGTGTTGCAATACAGGACAGAGATCGAGCAGTCGCTTGAGCCTAAATGACGATGAGAGAAGCGTCTGAGTACCCGAGCGAACCCCCACTTTGAGTCTCCGGAGAAGCATAACTTTTTTCTTGGTATCGTGAAATTCCATTCCTCAGATAAATCGTCGCCTGGATCTATCAAACTATCTGGCCAAAATACATGGATCGTATATGCGCTGTTATCTCGCTGGAAAGTTCGCCTCGTGAATGACGCAAAAGTGTCACGAGCAGGTTTGGCAAGTACGTACCACGGGAAAGCCGACCGCATGAGAAGATGTACCCATCCAGATCGGGTACTGTACCAAGTCAATTTGCAAACGAAGACAGCAGCGGATGTGTATAGTCTTACCTGTACACCACCAAGGTCTGGGTTTGTAAATACGTCGAGCTCGGGGTCCTTGCGCAATTGTTCCCGGGAAATGGTTGCTCTTAAGGTGACCCTTGAGTTTACGCTCACAGAAAATGCCTGCACGCTTACACGTAGACAGAAAAGTTGACCGTGCTGGGTTGACCGTCATTCGAGGTCCCGTCCACAGCCTCGCGCACGATACCACATGGTCCGTCCGCCCCTATTATCATGTCTGCGTACAATGTCATACCTGAAGCCAGCTCAACTTTTGGGGGATTGGCGGAGACCTTGGTGACAGGCGTGTCGTAAGATATCTGAACACCGGCCGACTTTGCCGCCGAATGCAGTATTCCGTGAAGGTCTTGATACTAGACACACGCATTACGCTCAATGACAAATCCATGACACGTCTGATGGAACGAGTACTCACATGCATCAAAAGGTACTCGGCTCCAATCTCCTCCAACACTTCTGTTTGAGGCCACAATAAATGTCCTACTAACTCGCCTGTCTCCACTGTTGAGATCGTGTGCATGTTTTCAATCAAGATTGTTCATATCGCATCCGATCATCGAGTGCACTCACTCGAGTAGCAATGACTTCTCCTGGTCGGTTTACCCCATCGCGCAACTTGCTTTCCGAGACCCCATTCCTCTAGAATTTTTGTGAGATTCGGTGGAACCCGGACGCCGCATGCTTTCTGTGATTCACAACGACGTTTTGCGCGTTAGGGGACGTAGGCCCAAAATGAGAACGCTGAGATTGTACCTGTTGGGGCCTCGACTTGTCGATGACATGGACAGTGTGCCCCGCTTGACTCAGCCTGAATGCAACGGCCAAGCCAGAGATGCCTACTTGCAAGGTTATTTGGGTGAACACCGAGGGTGAAGGCATCACTCACCTCCGCCTACGACTATGATATTTAACCTCAGGGAGGCCTTCACGAAGAACGACATTCTCCTACCAGTGGATGCGCTTGTGTCTTGAGATGTTGAAAGTGATACAAGATAGTGGCGGGCTGGATCAATTCCCAGTGGGGTATAAAATCATGAGCTGGTTGACGACAACCGAACTTGGTGTTGTAATAAACGTGTTTATCATAATAAAAGGAAGCACGCGAGTTGCTTGCTTCCGTCGCGTGACAAGGCGGGGAGCCGACTACATATTCCCGGATGTACTTGAACCTGAAAACACGATACCCGAGCCTTGACACGTTCCGAAACGGAGAAAGAACCCTTGAAATCTGATATCAATATCAGTCTAAGCGCGTAACGTTCTACCAAGAACGGCATTCAGCTTTTGAGTTAGCACTGGCAGTAACATCCATACATGGTTCGGATCATGACAGTGGCATATGTGGGTATTCGAATCGATCATGCGCTCTAGGGAGTCAATAATACTACACGGCACCAAAGCCCAATTGCCTATCAGGCAGACCAAACTTGATGGAGCTGAAACAAGTCTGTCCAGAAGTTCAATGCTTTGGAACGGCACGTCTACATGTTTTTGACGCTAGCGCCGCACACCACGGAGGAGCTGCAACATAATCTTGTTTGATGACAGGCTGGAAATGATGCCATCAAGCCTGGGGTTTCCTCGCAAAGCAACCACCAGGTCACAAATACCAATGATGGTAAGAAGCAACTGGAGATATCAGGTCGTCAGGAACTTGGACGAGTTTGGAGAGCGTCGGACCATCGGAAGGATACAATTGATCGGGCCCATTGCTCTTCTAGACACGGGTCTTGTATAGCCCACGCAATATATTATCAACGTCTGATAACGTCGCCTCTTTACGGGATACCTCCAGATATGCTTCCCCCATCTCGTCTTCAACAGGACCGGCGACCCGAGAAGCCACGTGCCAGTGTTGGGGATGCAAGCCCCTGGAAAAAACTTCGATCACCGTTGGTTCACTTGGATGCGTCGTCAATCGTCGTGCAGCATGCAATTGACAAGGTGCCCTACCTGTCCAAAAGTCTCTTTGCTTCGAATAGATAATCCGAGTTGAGGGCCGCTTCTCCGCTCGCATTCACATAGTCTCCAGTTTTGAGAATGCGGCTGTCTTTAGGCTGGAGAATCTTTGCCGCGGACGGCAGCGAAGCCGCCATATCGCTGGAGCATCCAATTAGTTGGTGCAAATTAACGTCACGCAACCGTACCTACCGTCGGCTGTCCTCGCTTGCGATCTCCTCCACGTCTTCGAGTAAGCAGCGGGTTGGTTTTACCCAAGTTTCCACGTCATCCAAGTCATTGCTGAGCAGCGCAACAGCGTACTGGCCGCGCTAAGAAATGGACTGAATGCCTGCTACGTAACAACGTTGTCTGTGCTGACCTTAAGTAGGTATACTCTCCTCCGAGAAGTTGCCAGCGATTCGTGATCAGGGGCAAGGAACACGTCTGTCCAAGTAAACTGCAATTTTTCGCCGTAGACAGTCGTCGGTGTGTCAACATCGGGCAGTGAGCCATTCAGCGAAGCCTCTGAAGAGTCCAAAGTGGGTGGAAGAGCTCTTGATGGACGGGGTGTGTCCGCTTCCGCTTCTGTAACGTCAGAGTCCAGTTCTACCAGGTGCTTTTCGTGCTCGTCGAGCGCAGAAGGCTTCTCCGTAGGTAAACCAAATGAATTATCAGACGCCATTGCGTCCTCCAGTGCGCTTTGATCGACCTGCACGTCAGCGCGTCCGGGTGCAGAGTGGGAGACAACGTCATCGCCCGCATTCGTAACCACTTCCTTGGGGTTGTGACCTTTTCCGAATGATGGCCAAGACCATTTCCTGACGTCCATACTCATGCTTATGCTTACACCAAGAAACCCACCCGATGGATGCGGCTCTGCATTCGATGCTGTCCACGGGTCGTCGTGATCTTCGCGGCTCATGTCGTCTAGTCGTTCTGGTTGAGTTGTCGAGGCGGAAAGAGTAGCAGGTCCAAGCGTTGGAGCAAGGTGGTTCATTAGATGTCGTGCCAATGCAACGGGGTATTGTGAACTTTTATATCTGCTGGAAGGAGCGACATAACTTTGCGTCAATACAAGCGCAGCAACTCCCTCGGGTATCTGTGATGAAAAATTATCAATGGTGGGAAGGATTAATTGATATGATGGGTGGATGGGTAAGCCTGGGGAGGGGGAGTCAGGTAAACTGTTGTGCGAGTCTGGTGGGGAGACGTGCGCGCACCAAGGTCTATCCCAAGGCTAAAATCTTTTTCTAGATCCCACGTCCATGCCCAGACGGTAAAGAATCGCTCAAGCTGCAACTCCAAAGCTTGTTGGCCCAATGAAGACAATATAGAGGAGAAGGAGCCGTGGGTCAACTGAGAGGGACGTTGCATCAGCACCCGGCGAGGAACAAACCAGTCATGAAACTAACCTTGAATTGTTCGTAGCCCCTCATGAGATGCGCCCGCATCGCAGAGTCATGCAGCGTGCCATCGTGATATTCAAACTGTGGTACTTGACTTTGTTCCTCCTCTTTAGCTTTCCCCCTGCCTTTATCCCGGATCTTGGGCTTTACAGTCGGAGCACGCGATGTCTTTGCTAGTTCGACGGCCTGAATGATTGAGCGCTCAAGGGGATGATGACGCCAGTGCAGACGAGGCCGCACTCACCACATGCATCCAAAAGTTCGGCTCTGGGCTCACCATGACCATTCTTCTAGACTGCGAATGAACGTTCTGACATGGATCTGTTGAATGGAAGATCCTGGCGAACGTTTAGTTCTGCACACACCCGCCACCGCTTTCATTGTTTCCCTCACTCTGCAAAGTTAACGAGCGCTTTCGCAAGCCCAACCTGCCTCAGCATCTTGTCCCGTGATACAGCTCGGCCGCGAGAAGTGTAGAATAGAATTTGGGCCTGTTCCTCGGCATCCTCATCATCATCATATGTCGCTGAGATGTCAGGTCGAAGGGTAGGATTGTAGATCGTCAGGTATAACAGCGACGGTGGGATTCTGCTCATGTGGAAACAAGTCGGAGTCACTTCAAGTAAAAAATATTGTAAACAGCTGTAAAGCCGTCTCGACCCCCGTGAGTAAGCAAGCAGAAAGGACGATACACGACTCCAGCCAGTACTTGAAAGTATATGATTATGTAGGTAGATTACATTTGTTGAGTTCTAAGGTCCTGGTATCTCATCATTGTCCGCAACTACATTCTTCTGCGAGTTTGCGTCGGAAAACGGGTTGGAATCAGAATCAATCGGCGAGGGTGAAGAGGAGGACAGTTGCCATTCTCCCTCCGTGAGTTGGATGGGGCTGGGTTCGAACCCCCGTAGGTCTGCAGCATCGTCGTCATCGGCCTCGACCTCGTTGGACGATGTAGGCGATGCTTTGAAGGAAGACGGGAAATGGAACGTCGGCTCGTCATCCATCAGAAGCGAGTTCAGACCAGCACTAGGGAGGAGTTGGTCGTGCTGTGATTCTTCAAAGCTCGGCGGCTCTTCCAGGGGTGGGGGGGAAGACGACGGTGTCGACCTGTTGTAAGAGGGTGGTGTCCGCCAACCAACGTTTTGGGGTTTCTGGGACAACACAAAAGTAGGTGCGACGATTTCATTGGGAGGTGTGGGGAGCTGGGTATCCATGGACGGGGCAGGGTCAACAGCCTCATCAGCCGATAGTCGTGCTTCCTCTATTTTATGGTAAGTTTTACCGCCAAGCGGTTCATTGCTTCGTCGTTTGTAGAATAGTAGGTATGCGTTTGCATTCTGGAAGGCCTATAAATGCATTATCTTCACAACAGTGCATTAGACTCACCACTGCCTGGTATGCTTCGCTCTTTGTGACATAAGAGTCGTCGAAGTGGTACCATTGCTCGGTGGCGTGGTTTAGCGCATAGGCCCGATAATGGCCACCACCCAGTCCCCCGAGGTGTTCGTCGACCGCGTATAAGTCATAGATAAGAGGCTCCTCGATGTTGCCAATTCCTAGCTCCTCGATATCGATCCCATTCTCGGCCAACCTCTGTCCAACCTTCCGTTCACCAACGAGGTTGGTGAGATCGAGACCTTGAATAGGAAAGTCGACAAATGTATCAATCTTGTCTCTGAGCGCGCGGCTGTTACTGAAACGCTTCAGGTGTACCGCCAGGATATCCGGCACTCTCCAAAGGTCAAAGTTTTTCTTGGCCTGCTGATGTTTCTTGCACCGAGGGCAATACCACAGATCATCCTCGCCCAATTGTTCTTCCTTCGTGAATTCGGTCAGACAATCGTCAATGGACAGCCCCTTGCTCCTCTTCTCCAAAGCCGCCTTCTTCGCTTCGGCATACTCGGGGTGCAAGAACGTAGTCCAGTCGGTATTCGTCCATCGTGCATGCTCCCAGTTCGACGCTTCGTCACCAAAATAATATATTTTCAGGTTTTCGTCGAACTCGCAGTAGAGCGCATCCATTTCCTTGAGCAACGGAATGCCTGTTTCCATCTCGTCGAAACGCGTCTCCCAGGATTCGAAACGTTGGCTCGAGGAGCTGTACGAACTGAACCCTGTCCCATAGTCTTTCTGGCCAGCCTGAAGGCGCAGGTTGAAAATATCTTTTTTGATTCCAACAATCTGGGGAATGCCATTAATTGCGGTGTCCATCGTGGCATCGTCCTGGGTCACGGCCTTCTCATCGGCAATGTCGCCTTCATCAACATTCATGTCCTCAACACGAACAACCTCCTCATTCTCCTTGATCTCCGTGAGAGAATCCGTCGGCGGAACCGGGATGGGTACTGAGTCGACAGATACAGACGGAACTTCCTCCCATGTAAAAAGATCGCAAGCATGGCCAGTCCACCGCTGAAGACGATCCACCACAGCCTCGTATATCGCTTGCATAATCCGAGCCTGTTCGGGATCGATCACCACGATGAACGGGTGACCAAAATTGGTCTGGCTACGGTAGCTGTTTGACTGCCGCGAGGCCTGAAGATCCGTCACGAACACCGGAATAATAAAGGGGTCAGTTTCTTTCTTCTTGTACAATCGGCTTTGACGTGCGTTGCATGGCAGCTCGAAGCATACGATAACGTCACTATCCGACATGTCACCGCAGAGGACGTTATCATCAAGGTTCTTATAGAACCGGTTGTTAAATAACTCCAATGTCAAGAGCTAAAACGAAGAATCAGCAGCCGCGGAACAGGGGAGATGGGATACGAACATTCGCTGGTGGTGCACCCATCCATCGGCCAAGGAGTGCACGAAGCTCTTTGAAGGTAGAATCACGACCAATTTCAACAGGAACCTGCGTGGTTATCATTAGCTTGCTGATTCATATCGCCAGAAACAACTCAACCTTGAGGTGGGGTTTCGACGAATCCCATGGGACATACTCAACAACGTGTTTCCACTTCTTCGTCACAGGAATAGGTAGAGTGAGGTACATGAATGGGTCAAACGTAATTGAGACCTGAGGGGAGATGGTTAAGTGATCCGTGGTTGTTATGACCACTAGCATACCTTCTGGCATTCGGGACACACCAGAGTGCTCTGGTACTGTCCCTGGAACAAGTCCACGATGACACTGTCATTCCGCTGCATGTATCCATGCCACGACTTTTGTGCAAATTGAGTAAGTTCAAGATCGCCACCGCCCTCCCAATCTGGCTTCTCTACGTATGGTTTCTTGAGCACTCGATTGAGGTCTTCATGTAGACCGTCAAGTAAGAAGGCCATAAGTTCTTGCGAGTCGTGTTGCTGGTATCCACTGAATTGTGGCGCAAAGCGTTGCAATTGCATCTTGAACTCGCGTGGTGAGTAAGAAGTTGCGGTGGAATCTGTAGCCCAAATGCGATGCAAGAGTGCGCCGAATGCCTCGGCGATGGCACCACCCATCCCAAGTGGGTTATCAGGGTTGAGCTCGTTCTGGTAAACACCAGCTACGAAGGTTGAATGGGTGAGTCCACACGTAATAACAAATACAACTTGACAACTTACAAAGGAAATAATCTGTAAGTTCTTTTGTGTGCGCAAGACACTGAAGAGCAGAGTTCATAAAGCAAGTGTTGCCCCTTTACACTAACGTCAGATCAGGGAACAAGACAACAGGAAACGCGTACATGTTTCCAAGGCCAAGTGTCCCTGGTTCTTGTAGTACCTTGCTCTTGGAGAATCCAAACGACTTGAAAGGAACGACTTGTGAATCCTGAGCTTTGGCGGACGATCCCGCCGATGATGCGGGTGAAGGTACCTGTCTGACACTCGTTGTCGTAGAGCTCTTTCCCAGACGACTAAAGAAGTCGTCTCCGCCAAATAAGGGAGGAGGAACAGATGGGGCTGCTGAAGCCGGCGCCGTCGACGTTTGGTATGCTATCCACTTCCCGTCCTGCTGAAACTCGACAACAAAGGGGTCGTCAAATTCGATCAACGCGTCCTCGAGTGTTTTATCATCTATCTCTAAGAGTTCTGCTCCATGCGCGACAAGTTTCGACGCAGGAAATTGCGATGCTGTATATTCTCCCGGTTGGATTTTCCATATCCTGTACGGAATATTGGAACGCGCAGATACGCTGGCTACAAGCTCTTTACTGAGAGCCCTCACTGTATCTTTCGTCGAGAGCGTCACGTAGCTGTGGGGGGGACCAATCGGCCCATCTGATTGAGAGTCGACCAGGGAGAGTACTTTGAGGCGGGGAGGTCGAAGTTCCAGACTAGGTTCCCCAAGGTGGCCTCTCGCAATCACGGAACGAGGAAGTGGATATGTGGCCGGACCATACCTACACAGATTCGGATGAACTGTGCAGCTCGACGAACGTCGAGATGAACGACGCACCAAGTGGTAAAGGCTTTCCAAACGTCCCAAGGCACAAACTCGACATCGACACCCTCTGTCAGGTTCGATACGAGGTTGGCGTCACGGTCGACGAGTGGCGTGTTGTCGACGGGGCCGACATGTTTTTCCTCGAGCGGGCCAGACTTGTCGTCGATGCCCTGACACGCGGCCTCCCATCGTCTATACCACCTGCGAGATA
>JBBPMQ010000254.1:0-29979 GCA_038090375.1 Boletus rubroflammeus | reverse complement strand
CCGCTATGCTTCTCAGCTTCCATTCCAACATGCGTATTTAATTACCGCTAGTCTAGACTCAGATCTAAGATAGGGTACAAACATGTACAAACTATGTAGAATGATATATAAACCCAGAGGCTAGCACCAAGGATTTCCTCAGTCTAGTTCTCTTGGATATTTCCTCCAAAGAGTCCCACTTGAAGTCTCCTCTTTCTCCTCCTAAGTCTTAGTAGTTGTTGTTTGCTTAGAGCCTAGTTTGCTCTTTGACGATTTCACTAGCCTCTGGATTTATATAGCATTCTACATAGTTTGTACATGTGTGTATCCTATCTTAGATCTAGCAGTAATTAAATATGCATATTGGAATGGAAGACGAGAAGCATAGCAGGAATGAACAACATGAGGATGCAACCTGTGCATCAAATGGAAGAGAAGAAAAGAAGTGGAAGCATGATGGTGATTACCATGAGAGTCATATAACTATAATTTAGGAACGGTCTACTCTACCAGACCAAGTGTCCATGTGTGACGAATGTCCTGGAAAAAGGATGTGATTGCATAAGGGGAGAGGTCACATGATCTAGTCATGTGGGCGTGGAAAGATTTGGGATGTCATGTGATTCTGAGTCACGTGATCTGATAAGATAAGATAAGGAATATTACCTGTGTAACCTATTACGACCGTAACATTTGACATTGTACTTGTTTATATTGCCAACGGAGCACCCACAATCAATCCACAGCATCTAGTGTGATTCAACGATCTGCTGCATTGAGGCTATTGTTCGTAAATATAAATTAATCATCATTTCCCTGAATTTCCTTTCACACCAACCCTCAGGTTAGGTACACAAAACTGCATTATACCTGAAACTCTGGGTCAGTGATTATACATTCACTTTGCTCAACATGCACCATTGCACCACTAAGCCTGCTTTGGTAGGTCCTGGGGTACACACAGTTTGGAGCAAGTTGATTGCCTCAAATGCACATATATTCCCAAATTGCCCACTTTGACATGGCAAGATGGCCGAGCGGTCCAAGGCGTGTGACTCAAGCTTATATAAGCTTGCCTGCTTAGGCGGGTTTCTCATCTCCGTATGGAGGCGGGAGTTCGAATCTCCCTCTTGTCATCCTTTTTTGAGTCCCTTGGTACCCCTCGCAAGGTTGAGCCATTGAGCGTAGATTTTTACACTTTTTGGGCTGCATCCTCCGCCGGCAGTTTTCAAATTTCTTGATGTAGTATGAATAGATCTAGTTTGGGGAATGCAAGTGCTTACAAGTGTTAAATCCAGACAACCACTACATAAAGTAATCACGCGAAATCGGTTTCAGCTTCAACCAGGTACTATTCAATACTCTGACGATCTCTTCGGTGAGAGGGCTTCCATTACTATGCCCTCCAAGTCAGGTCACTCTTCAATGGAACGCAAAAAGTACCTCCTTCGGGTTAGATTCCAACTGAATGGGATTAGTCGCGCCCACGACGATGCGGTCTCCAGCCTCTGGGTCGAGCTTGCTGTGGTGCTGCAACCACCTAAACGCAGCCTCCGGACCTGACATCGAGGGGCAACCCAGCGTGAGTACAATACGGGCCGTGTTATACTATAGACGACCAACACTGACCAGCAAATCTTTCAACTCCCCGATCGCAGGCAACATCGGGGTATAAATATTTTCCAGATTTACGGCCATGACAGAGACATTGGGGTCCCATCTTCCACCAGGCGCTTTGTGTCCGCCTCGGTCAATATGCGTCCAGAAAGTGCGCCGCTCCTTATTTGAACATTGGATGAGCATAGCACGATCGGACGAGGCGAGGGAGGAGATGGCCACGTACGCAAGCGGACTGTAGGCTTCCAAAGTGCCTCAGACAAGGCAAGAATCTGAAAAGAAAAAAACATGGTTAATTATCCTCGACGGCCCCATCCTAATGTTTGGAGGCACGTACTCTACTTCGACGCTGCGCTCGATGACGTTGTACAGACCTTAATAGATCGTCGGTTTGATCCAACCGTGCTTATCGGCGATGGTCACCGCTTCAGCAACCTGGAACATGGAGGCTCAGCCCAAAATGCGAAAATGAAACGAACTTTCCAAGAGGTGAAGTTACTCACCCCGAACTCTTCACTGGTAAGCATCAACGAAAGCCGTCATACAAAGAACCCAACCGTAGAGTTCACAAAGCACCCTCTTTGTATATGTAAGAGAGGCGTGTAGTGAGCATCCCCCACGGGTATCCTCCAAGCGTGTGGTGGCACCACCATAGTGCGTTCTTACCTCTTCGGAGGAGCCAGCACCATACACGCGTGCAGTGTCAAGTTTGTCGTGCCCGTGGCTGACGAACAGATCGACGAGTTTCTGCGCGTCCTCGACCTTGTTCACCCTCGTACCCAAGGGAGGGGCACCTCGACCAAACTGGCCTGTACCCTGTGAGCGGGTCATGCCATCAGTCACAGACATCAACGCATGAGAAGTTTAGAGATAGACCAAAACGAGTTTGATGCGGGTAGACAAGGTGAAGGACTTTCTGATGGAGGAAGTTAGCTAAGAACAACGAACAGACCTTTTCCTCGGTCCGTGTTATATGGATGGTGCCAGGCTTGGTATATCTGCCAGATGTGAGTAAGCGTTTCAGCTTTTCAGTTTCTCCAATCGAAAAATAACAGTGACATTCGAAGAAAACACTAATTCAACGCGGTCACTACATTTACATTGAGCTGCTCACCGACTCCTGACCTGACCTGACCTGTGCCCTTTGGCTCCTTCAACCCGAAGCCAAAGCTCACCCCACCAGACTTGGATCGCTCCTCTCCATTTTGATCAGCCTTGAAGTGTTCATCGGCAGTTTTACATATCCCTTCGAGAGTCCTGTACGGCCCAAGGTAACCGAGGCCTCCTTTAATCGGAGGAAGGCGGGCTCTAGAGTCATCAAAAATAACGTGGACCCCTAGGAGTACGAACATGGGAGTTTGTAGGTTGACGAGATCCCCAGATATAGTGGGCATCACTCTAGCGATAGCGCGTCCAACCAATGAATCCGAAGTCGATAATAGTGCTTTGGTAACGTAGAAAAATTCAATGGTCTGTGAAAGCCCAAGCATGAAAGTTTTTGAAAAGACCGGAAATACGGTCTCTTCGTCTAGCGTGTGGAGTGCCGTGTAGACATCACCGTAGGTATGTGGAGGTCCTGCATCCGTGACTGTGAAGGCTTGACCACCGATATCTGGGTTGGAGGATCCTCTTTCTAATTCTATGAGTCGCCGCTCGTAGCACAAGTGCGCGAGAGCACAATTCTCCACATAGATGAACGACTGCAGAATGTTCGGTACCCACGTTGGGTTGTGCTTCCGTACAAGATAAGCCCCGCAGAGAATGTCCCCTCCGGGACCAAACACACCATTTCCAGGACGGATGCACCCAGTCCTCAGTGCATGCGACCTGCTGGTGGGCGACTTATCCGCCGCGCGGACTTCCTTCTCCGCCATGATCTTGGAAACTGCGTAGTTGGAGAAGAAATGGTCGTGCTGTTTCGGAAGATTGGTGTCATCGTCATTGTACACTTGTATGAAGAACGACGGTCGCTTTTCCCAGGGCCACAGCCAGAAGCGAGAGCGTCGGACAGAGACAGACGCCGACGAGGTATAGATGAGGGTATGTGCGCCAATTTCCTTGGAGGCGTTGATCACGTTGACCGTGCCGACGTGGTTCACCTTGCTTGAACGAGGGAGTAACGCAATGTGACACTCGTAGAAGCGGATGTTTGCAGCAGTGTGGAACACCGTGACCTCCAGTTCTCCTTCCGCGTCCGGCCAGGGTGCCTTGAAGGCCGCGGAAACAGCAGCCGCATCAGAAACGTCGACTTGCAAAAAGGCGACCTGCTGAGCAGCTCCGGTTCGCAAGTCTGGGCGAGTGGGAGGGCGAATGTCTAGGATTCTGATCTTCTTTGGGTCCTCCCCGCGCTCCAGCAGTTGAAGGACGATCCAACCGCCTAGAAAACCTGCCTGGGGAGAGAATCAGTCCACCTGGATATAGATGTGGCAGTGAGAGGGAACGTACACCACCGACAACGATGTACCGTCGACCAGTCTTTGGGGGGAGGAAGTTGCTCATGACGACTGGATTTTTCGACAAGGTCTTGGCCGTTGCGCGCACCGTCTGAGGCGTGACACGCGCAGGCGAGAAAACGAGTTCCGCCTCAGGTGGAAGTTGTCCTAGTTTCCTGTCATTGAGATAACCATATAGAAAGACCAGGGAAACGAAGATGAGCAAGCTGAACAATGAGCTTAGCATCTTTTCCAGCCCTGAACGCTACAGGCGTCACAGGAGGAGAGGGTGACTTCAAGGTGGGCCGTAGACACGCCACACGCGTAGGGTTCATCGTGGAAGATTAAATGCGGTGCCAATGAAACAAATCCTCATTCATTACATACATAGTATTACTACATGATGCATAAAGCCAACCCGAAAGCGTAACCATGCATGTGGTACCACCAGTTCCGCATCTCTACGAGTGCTCTTGCATCAAGAAGAAGGGGGAATGCCGAAAGGGGAGCGATGATCGGCAGGCATAATCCTACTTTTGATTTCGGTGGATATAGCACCATACGCGTAGAACAAGGGCCACAAAGCTCGGTGCAAGACATCGCTGTCCCTTCGGTGGAAGAAGGTGTCCTTCTGAAACGCGATCGCTAACCACGAGGTGAACGCAGTGAGACCAACAGCAGCCACAATATAGTGGGCGAGAGTCCCCGTGGTAGGAGGGTTGATCTCGCGGACGTTCATACTGAATACGTTCTGTCGAAGAGGTGAGTTTTACTGTGAGGCTGACATTGTCGACCTACAGCTAGATATGATGCTGGAAGGAAGACCATTGAAAGGTAGGCAATCTGACACACGAGGATAAGTTGACTACTGGACGAAAAATAGCGTGAGCGCACCTGCTTCATAGCAGCGGAATCTATCATCGTTACTTCTGCCAATTCCTGCCTAGCCTTGCTCTCCCCTATACCCACAGTCGCGAACGTCTAGCAAGAAGACGTCAACAGCGCACAGAAAGAAAAGAAACGTGATTATATTCGAACCAGATGAATAGCATTATCAAGTCTGTCAGACAACATCTCCCTTTGTTGAGTCAATCTCTTGATCTCGGTTATGAGATTATGCGCCTCAGTATGCAAGAGTTTTGCAGAGTCTTCACGTTCCGCTTTGGAGATCGAGGGGGCATTCATCGCTGGGTTAGGTGTGTCTCTTACGAATTCGACCGACCGGAGGAACTCTCGAAGGAACTGCTGATAGTACAAGAGATATGATTGCAGTTTATGCAACTCTCGCGTGAGTTTGAGGTTGTTGAACTGAAGAACATCGTACTCCTGACAAGGGTGTTCAAATAAATACGAAGCTCTAGAGGCGAAACTTGCTTACGAGAGCATTGATATAGCGAAACAGAACTTCAAACGCCTCGTCCCATGCATAAAGTGCGTACCAGAGAATCCCAAGAAAGTGAAAAGTGGGATCCTTGGATCTTTTAAAAATATTTGACCAGTAGACGCTATCGCCCGTCCTTCGCACAAGAGACTCCAGACGCTTTGCAGAAGTTCCTTGCATGCTAGGGTGATAGGAAATGATCGTGCTCGTTCTTGTGTTGCGGACCATATGGAGTGACAGTAGATCCTTAAACAGAATTCTGTTTCCTAGGCACACATCGGGATTGGTATTTGTTCGACACAAATTTCAAGAACATATACTTACCTGGGAGAGGAAGCGGTGCTTGGGTATCAATCGTTTGGTCCTCCCCTGCAGGTGGTGCGAGTCGTTCAAGATCAGGGAAGAAAAGGCGTAAACGTACTCGTGTACGGAAGTGGTCCCTCCACCACCCTCCAGGACTGCGATTCAGTTGAGGTAACGGTCGGCATCCTCCATGGTTTGGTCCTCATAATCGGTCGTTTATTTTTAAAAGTACGTATGAAGGGAAGGACGACAGTGATGTCTAGAGAGAAATGAGCAGGGTAATAGAGCACAGGGTTTCATTGCATCTACTCACGGTCCTCCAGCGCTTTGGGGTCTTCCTGGTACCTAGATGGGATCCAATTCACGGAGGACGCAAAGAAGAAAGGTTCGACATTGTATCTGGCTGGAGTGAGACCGGAATTGTAGTGTACAATGTAAATGGTTACCCACCTTGTTCCTAGCATTTGGAGGACGGGTACCGTCATGTCCTCAACAAAAAGTACCTGTACTCGGATATTCGAAGGTGGCTATCACAACCCGCCTCAGCCTCTAAACATGCAATATGCATGCTACTTACAGACATCCCAAGATGATTCCAGTACGCTCTTAGATTTGCGACGTCGTCTTTACGAAGGACGCGCGCTTCCACTTGCTTGTCAAAATTCCCATCGTCGAATACCCCGACCTTGTATACGGTGGATGACTCGCGATCGCTGCATTTAGTCAACATCTGACTCTTGTTCACTTGGTCTTGCGTCCAGTTTCCGAAAAGACCTTGGGGATATTGATCCCACTCGGACTTGTCTGTGAGCCCTGGTGGAATAGAATGGTCTTTGCTGGCACCGATGTCAAAGTTCATCCATGGCCATGGAGCCGACGGCGCTGCGTAGCGGTATCTGCTCGAGAAGCAGCAGAAAAAAGTTGGTGCTGCGTATCCGGGGCACGACATTGTCAGTCAATCACTTACATTGGCGCTGGGACCTTGGGGAAATCGTAGACATCTCTCTGAGGCTGTCGTGTACGTGGTTCTCCGATGCGAGGATTGGTTTGGACGGCAGTCGTGCTCATAGATGATGTTATGGGTCACTGGATGTAAAGAACGTTGAACAAACGTTTTTCGAGAATTTGCTTTCTGCACAGCACATCCCAGGTGCGGCATTGCTTGCCGTTGGACTGACAGAACATTTCCATCAGAAACCCGAAGCCAGAATAAAGTACATACCTTCGAAAGAACTTTCTCCGTAGAATGCACGTGTGAAGTTCCATGACACATGCTCTCAGCGATTGACATTAGTGACACTGATGTCATCATGAACTGGATTAAGAAATGGGCGGGGTATAGCTTCGGACCTGGTTTCTGAATCAACCCCGGGCCACTAGTGGCGGGTTTAGCAACTATCCGTATTCGCCGTGAACGCGATAGTGCGATGACAGCCGACAATGCGGGTTACACATCAAAAGCTCATCGATCATCTATTGCTGTTTTTCATTTGGGTGCGAAAAATCCGCTGCTTTCAACCTTCATCGATGCTTCATCGATCATCTTGTATGCCGAACGCGAGACCGCGATATCTCGAGAACCACGCAAGAAAACGACTCGATTCCTTCAATTCCAGTACCAGCAAGACCGTCCGCAGGGCCTCGTACCAAAAAGAATACGCGATTTACCGCACCTGTCTTGTGATCGAAAACCGTCCCTCCTCCAACCTTAGACTTGATTTCCCGCTCGAATAAACGCGTCGCGGTCCAGTCAGATTTCGTAGAGGAGCTCGGAAGACTGTAAGAGATGGCTAGTGAAGCTCTGAACTACATACAGGCTTTCCGGTGAAGACCTCACCAGCAGTTTCCTAGGCTGCGGAAATGACTCGGGGGAGAAGGATCTCGCATGGTAGTTGTTCACATGCATCGCCTCCTTGACGAATCTGTCGAACATATCAGTCAATACACCTTTTTACCCGCACGAACAATTCGGAAGATCCTGGAACGTCACTGCCGCATGGGCCTGGTCAACAAGGCTCGGTTCGAAACTGAGAATGTTCGGAGTGGAGTGCTAATGGATGAAGACATTCAGGTGACAGCTTTTTTGCTTGTCTTCATGTTCAATGAAAGTAGATGTCCAAGCTGAAGATACAATGGGTCTCGACTGACTGCAATAAGTATGTCATACCATGAACTATCGGAGGTGAGTGAGAGTTCCTTTGTCGTCTGCCCACATGCAGCGGGCTTTCTTGCTACGCCTGTGGCAGCAGCATGTTCGTCCTTTTTCTATGGCTTGGAATTCCAGATTTGCCATTGGTATAGGTATAGAACAAAGGAGTGCATGTCGACGTGACTCCGACTCTGACACAGCATACTATCAGGATGGATGACCCTACTCCACCGATCTTGGCAAATCGACTAATGGTGAACACAGAGTACAGGGCCTATAAGACAGGGAATATAATCCATCACTGAGCTTAAATATATAGATGCTGATCTGAACTAGTTGACTCAGAGGCTAAGTGTGAGGATAGGGATAGTGTCGTGGTAGTGAAAGTGGTTACAACAACACAAGGATTAAAATATCGCCCTGGAATTGTTTTCTTGTGTGGTTCTCGAGATATCGCCCCAGGATGAAGGAAATTGGCGGCAATTTCAACGTATGTATTTCGCACGCGGCCAACCCAAATGAAAAACAGCAATCATGGTCCTCGCGTCACTGAAACAAAAACCTAAGATCGTGCAGTATCACTGATCATCTAGATCGGCGATCATACTCCCCATCAGCCTCTTTCACCATGAATTATACCGAGAACACACTCACAGCTGGTTGCATTTAGAGAGGAGGTTGAGGCTCGGTAAGTCCGAACCCCCATTTAACGAGAGTGGATATCAGGTTGTACACCAAGAACACGGGCCACAAGGTTCGTCCCAGAATTCGAGCGTCTTTCGGGTGGAAATTACTTTCTTTTTGGAATGCTATCGCCATCCACGAGGTCAAGACAGTGAGTCCGATAGCGACCTCGACATAGTGGTTGAGGGTCCCTATTGTAGGAGGGTTGATCTCGCGGACGTTCATACTGAATACGTTCTGTTCGAGGGTAAGTCATGTGGATGTTGGCCATGTTGACTACCTACCGCTAGAAAACTCGCTGGGAGGAAGATCATTGT
The DNA here is from genome assembly GCA_038090375.1 of Boletus rubroflammeus. Taxonomy (NCBI): domain Eukaryota; kingdom Fungi; phylum Basidiomycota; class Agaricomycetes; order Boletales; family Boletaceae; genus Boletus; species Boletus rubroflammeus. The sequence continues at coordinate 21,117 of JBBPMQ010000254.1, read as the reverse complement.
AAGATAGGCAATCTGACGTAGTTGAGTATGTTGCAGACGAGACGGAGAAGAATCAAACAAACCTGCTTCATAGCAGCGGAGTCGAGCATCGTCGTCTCCGCCAAGCGCTGCATAGCTCTGCTATCCGCAATATTAACACTCGCAAACGCCTGGAGAAGGGATGTGAGGAGTGCGGAGAATAAGAGAAAGGACATCAAATGCGAACCAAGTGAATGACATTCTGAAGTCGGTCGGACAACATTTGCCTCTGTCCAGTTAATCTATCAATCTCAGACATGAGATTCTTGACTTCTTTGTGCAAGAGATCTGTAGAGGCGGTACGTTCGTCAGGATTACTCTCGAGATCGATCATCGCCGGATTTGGAGTGCCTTCGACAAACTCGACAGATACCCGGAAGTCTCGAAGGAGTTGCTGATAGTACAGAAGATGTGCTTGCAACTTGTGCAACTCTCGTGTAAGTCGTATGTCGTTATCCTCAAGGACTTTGGATTCCTGCAGAGGCATCAACGAAGGAACAATGAGACTGGGAGACGGAATTGCCTACTAGGGCGTTGATATAGCCATATAGCACCTCAAATGCCTCATCCCATGCATACAGGGCATACCAGAGAATCGCAAGCAAGAGAAAGGTTGGATCCTTGGATCCTTTGAATATTTTTGACCAATAAACGCTGTCGCCTGTCCTTTGCACGAGACACTGGAGGCGTTTCGCAGAAGTTCTTTGTAACTCTGAGCTGGGATGATAAGAAATGATTGTACTAGTTGTTGAGGTGCGGTACATGTGGATAGCGAGCAGATCTTGGAGGAGAATTATATTATCTTCAGACATTGAGATTAGAATATGTGGAACTTGTATGGAGGGGGACACCTACCAGGAAGAAGGAGTGGTGCTTGAGTATCAATGATTTGTTTCTCATCTATAGATACAAGTTGAAGGACTGTAGAAAGAGCTTGATGGAGTCGTACCCGTGTAGGGGAGCGATTCGTCTGCCAGCGCTTCCGACTGCTTCAAAGGAACGCTTGCGGTTCGGACTGGCTCTGCCCGTCCAATTGGCTTTTGATTTTTCATCGTACGGATAAACGGGAGGACAACAGTGATATCTAAAAGATGTGAGCGAGTTACAGGCGGGAGGTCGCGTCTACTTACGGTCTTCATTACGTTTGGGGTCTTCTTGATACCTTGACGGAATCCAATTTGCAGAGGACGCAAAGAAGAAAGGCTCAACGTTGTATCTGGTTGGATTGAGACCGCTGCCGCACTACATGTATGTGATATCGATCACTCACCTGGTGCCCAAGATTTGGAGAATTGGCACCGTCATGTTCTCGACAAACAACGCCCGCACTCGAATATCTGAAGGAGGCTATCACAGCTTGCTCAGCTCGCTTGGAGACACCGAACATATGCGCTACTCACGGCGGTCTTTAGACGATTCCAGTACTCTCTCGGAGTCTCGATTTCGACGGTACGATTCTCGTCGCTTCTGTCGAAGGAACCGTCTTTGAACACATCCACCTTGTGCACGCTGCATGTCTCATGAGGCGCGATTTTCAGAATACCGCATCTCTCGACCTGGTCCTGCGTCCAGTTTCCGAACAGACTTTGGGGGTAACGACTCCATTCTGAGTCTTGACAGAGTTCGCCTGGCGGAAGAGGACGGACTTCGCTGCGATCAGCATCAAAATCCATCCATGGCCACGGCGCTGAGGGGGCGGCATGGCGGTATCTGCTCAAGTGGCAGTGAAGCTTCTGTTGGAAAGGACATCGTCCAGACGGCGCTACTCACATTGGCGCTGGGACTTTTGGAAGTTCGGAGACGTCTTTGTGGAAACCTTCTCTGTATTGTTCTCCGGTGACGTCCGTCAGAGGGATTTCTTCGATATTGATGTCGATGACTGCGCTCATCGTCGAGGTAGTAGTCAAGCAAAGGTCAAGAGGACGCCCAACGAGCCTCGTGCGCGTAAGAAACCAGACCAGCGCCTGCTTATTTTCGTAATTAAATTACAGCGAACATGCGAGGGTCACTTAGTCACTGAGCCCGACTAACGCACTTGCCAAGTCAAGGTCAAACAAGTTCAATCGCGTGGTGTGAAAGGCACACGAGTTCATTTATTAATCCCTCATCAAGGCCACTATTCGCTCCCTCAAACGCACTTGGCCGGAACCAGCGAATATAGTTATTGGCACTCGGGGCGACCTTGGAGTTGCATGCAAGCGGCATCATGGCCTCACGGCAACCTTTAGGGCCTCCCTACTGTTCATCTTGTCCAACGCTTGTTGATACTCACTGATTTTGTACAGGTCAGTCACCTGCAGTCCGACATCAGCTGATGATCCTGCACGTGCTGCGAGCAACTACTCACCATGCCCTTGACGTTGATTTTTCCGCTGTCCAGGTACGCCACCGCACGAGGGAAACAATGCGTTTGTGCAAATGACCCAATGATCTAGCGACATGCTGAGTGACGCTTGCGAATGAGGACACAAGAGCCGCCTCACCTTTATTTCGTCGCCAAATATCTTTGACGGTGGCCAGTGTACACGTGCATCATTCGAGTAAACGCCATAAACCATGAGTGTTCCACCCCGGCGGACGTAGTTGATCGAATCGTTGACTACTTTTTCGTTGCCAGTGGCTTCCACCACAACATCGAATCCGTACGGGTTATCTGCTTGGATTCTTTCCCATTGCGCAGCGGGGTCATTCCTATCCAGTTCGATGTACTCATCGGCCGCTCCAAGTTCCTTGGCAATCTGTGTCTTGACGCCTTTGTTTGCGGCAATCACCACTCTAGAAGCGCCGTTCAACTTGAGCAGTTGTGCAAGGATCAAACCCGTTGGTCCTGCTCCGATAACAAGTACATCAATGCCGACAGGGGGGTTGAGTTTATCCATGCCATGGATAGCGCAAGCCGCAGGCTCGATCAAAGTCGCTTCCTCGTCCGTGAGATTGTGTATCTTGTACAATTTTTTGGCTTCACTGAGGTCAACGTTGCAGCGTGAACATCCTTGTTACCGTGCAGCGGACTACTTACAAGACAACGTATTCGGCGAATCCACCAGCCATCGTAACACCTCGACCATTGAAGTTCTCGCAAAGGAGAGACTGTCCACGTCGACAGTAGAAGCATTGTTCGCACTGAGAGTCCCGATCAGCGATCCAACTTGTAATCGCACATCAAACCTGCGAACGTGACGTACAGTGACCCCAGGGTCGGCGACACAGCGGTCACCCTCCCTGAATCCCTTTACGTTCTTACCAAGGGCCGCAATTGTACCGATAACTTCGTGACCAGGTATCAACTGCCAGCCCAAAGTGAGACAGTCTGGATGCATCGATAAGCACAGAACGTACCGGGAATTTTGCGATGAATTCTCCTTCGTGGACATGATTATCAGTTCCGCAGACACCTTTTGGAGTTCCGGTTGATAAAGCTGGTCTATTATGCACAGATTCGGAAGGGACATACCACAACATGTCACTGACGTGCACAATTAGCATGCAATGGGTCTCACATGCCAGACAACTGGCCAGCTCACCCTTGAGCAAAACCTCCTCGTCTGAGATTGCTGGAATAGGGACGGAACGAATGTCAAACTGGCGTGGCTATATGACGGCCTCGGTGAAGGAGCGCAGACTCGTAGGCAACGGCATTTGCATACCGCTTGATAGTACACGGCGTTCATTATGATAGCGTTGTGGTCAACGGACGAGGGACTTCACTGGCTAGCTGATGCGTATGAGAGAGAATCGGACCCCACGATAGCCTGGGATACCCTCATGCCATGTTTATTCGTTTTTCCGGGCATATTGGAGAAGTTTGAGCCCGTTTTCTGACGTCGTAATGAATGGCTGGTCACGGTGTGGAAAGCCCGGGACGGCGGCCCACCACTGCTGCCGCCTGCGACCGCTCAGCTCCGGGCCCCGTGCAGTAGCGTCGCAGTACAGACTGCCTGCATACATCATACATCGTTATCAAGAGACTCATCGCGCTGTTGAAGGACTCAATGTGCATAGCTGCAGTACAACCACAGGTCACACCAATCAAGTGATCCGAGTTCGTCGTTCCGACCACTCACTAGTCATATATGCGTGTTGTTCACAGGTTCTGCAGTATGTTATTCTAATCAATGTTTTGAACTGGGGACCACTTGCCCATCTCGCCTACTTTGGTAGGATACTTGCGCAGCATGCTCTGTAACCGCACGAGTGACCAATCCGTCTATACGGCTTGCCTCATTTGACGGATCTGGTTACCAGTCTACGAATTCACCGGAAAATTGAAATCGTCGACGACTCGACGATAAACGCATAAGGGGTTGAGAAGTCGCAGCACCTGTTCGCACATTGTTGCGCTACTGCCACCGTGCTCATTTTCATTGCCTGCAGAGTCATGGCTCAGTCGCAGCAGGATCATACCAATATTTTTCTGCTCGAGTTTATTTTTATTGCGTTAATGGCGGTCAAAAGGTCGGCATCACGGGGCGGATGGGGGGTTAAAACCGTCGACCATGAATGCATAGGGGAAAGGCCCGGAAATCATGGTACACTGGCCTCAGCAACATACATTGCTGCGCTACTGCCACCGCGCCTGTCATTTTCGATGCCTGCAGAGTTGCGGCTCGGTCACAGCAAATGCTGCGCGACTGCCACTGCGCCCGTCGTCTTCGTTTCCTGCCGCGTCAATGGCCGTCAAATGGTCAACTTCACAGAACAGATGGGGGATGGGGATTGAAACCATCGGCATGAACGACAACTCCTACAATGATGATTGACCAAGGATAGGCTTGTAGTCTGACTTGTTCTATGGGACATCTGTCAATTACCAGTATGCATCAGACACTGTCAGTGATGATTTATTTTGTGAATAAAGTGGTATATATGAGTAGGGGGTGTACCCAGCTGGAGTCATGTTCCGGCGTAGTGGGGGGAAGAGAGTCGTCCATCGCTGCGCTAATGCTACCGTGCTTGAATGCCCGATTTGGTAGTTGACTGACAAACGTGGTGCTCAGGCTCCGAGTACTGCGATACTAACTAGGTCTTTCGAGAGGCTGTCATTGAGGTGGGAGCTGATGAATGATAGTGAACTATGGTTCTATTAATACTAAATTTGCTTATACCAGTGCTATTCGGGCGACAAGTGAGTGCCCTCACCCTGAAATAAGAGTCCGCACCTCTGAACGCTGCTTTCGTTGCTTCAGATTGGTGCGCGGATGGGCCCCTGGCAGTCTTGGCATGAGATTGTACTACAATTGGGTCGTGCATATTGCGGGGATACTGCAGTTAAACTATCTGTAAGGTCAGACCGCGCTGCTTAGCATTCAGTATCCCGGGCGGTATATATGTTAGTTAGAGGTATCTAGGTCAGCTGTAGGCTTACATTATCCCTGATTTCAGATTCAGAGACCATCAAGGGTAGCCGCACTGCACTGTGCCCCGACAACATGGGATAGCCATTTATAATCAAACTTGCGGTACACAACCCAGATATCGATATTTCACCATGTGCTCGCGATTTCCCCTCATCTTTGTACGTCCCTGGATCCCATTGATTGGGGCTGCTTGACTGATCCAATCGATGTCAAGGGCACAGGCTCGTTGGGTGTCCAAGGTCCACAGTCGAATGGCGCACGTATTCATACAGTGAAGGACGCTCAAGCAGTCGTGAATTGTCACATGGAACATGGCTACAACACGATCGACACTGCCCGCTTCTATGGCGGAGGGACCTCCGAAGAGGTTGGATAACTCACAGTCAGCCCATTCGTCCGACTCATATCTTCTAGTTTTTGGGCCAGATGGACCTTGGAAATTGCGTCGTCGATGCAAAGTCTGTTTTCCCACTCCGCAGTCCGTTAACTCATCCTACATGTTCCTTACAGAGTGTATCCCGGTCAGCACGGCGATTTCTCTGAGAAGGGGATCAGTGAATTTTTAAATAGGTCGCTCGTGGCGCTCGGAAAACATAAAATTCGTACAGTGTATCTGCACGCGCCTGATCCCACGGTTCTAATCGAGACCACGCTGCGAGTAGTGTTGCCGTGACTCGCCCTTTTTGGCGTGAGTCGGCTTTCTCCGTGGCGCGAGTCAACACTAGCTGCGAGGTATCAACGATTTGTACACCGAAGGTCATTTGTAAGTATATTCTCTTGGCATGCTATGTGCTGGATACGATCTATCTCCGCAATGAGCAGTTCTGCCTGAGTAAGTACGGTTCCTGGCAGGTGAGCTGAATGTTTGCTTCGTAGACAATAATATATCAATATCTGAAACAGATTGCTGAGATCTTGGGTATTGCCACCCATCATGGTTGGGTGAGACCCACTGTGTATCAGGGCGGATATAATGCTATTGAATGGACCGTTGAAGCCGAGTGAGTGCGCTGCCTGCAACCAAGACGACTGATGCTTGAACACATATAGATTACTTCCATGTTTACGGCACTTTGGAATCAAGTTTTACGCCTACTCATCCCTAATGGTAGTCTAGTATCCGAGCATTTTTGAATTGCTGCGCGCTGACCCCTAATAAGTGGTGGTCTCCTAGCTGGCGAGATCCTCAGTGAATTAAACATGGCTACAAGAAAAGGAGGGAGTGGGATCCGCAAGCATGTCGCTTCGCACCAGCTTTACTATTGCGGTATGCCCCAATGCTGCAAGCAGTAAAGGAACTCAAGGAAGCGCTGGTAAACGCCACGACCTCACGGGAACATGAATGTATCCTTATATATGTTCGACAGGACAAATACGGACTTGCCCTCCCTGATGGGCCTGCTATCGCTGGCTGCAGCATCACAGTGCCCTTGAACAAGGTGCATCATGCTGTCATTCTGGGCGCCACATCCGTGAAACAACTGCCAGTGGGAATGAACATTATGTCTCAGATGTATGGGGTCCGGACAAGACAAGTTACCGGTTCCATTTTCAGCGAACGTAGTCCCCCGTCGGAGGACGTCGTCGAATTGTTTGAGAGGGCATGGCTTGAGGTGAAAGCATTTGCGGCGCACTATGCTTCGTAGATGTATACATCTGACGTGTAGATAACCAATGCGCACGAACACAGACCATGGCGTATGATACAACGATCGACTCGGATGTATTTAGCTACTTCTCAGGTTGATCGATAATTATTTATAGCTGCACTGTGGTATGCTCTCGAAAGCGCCCCACCGTATGGACCGCCATCGCAAGGGTCCGGGTTGGTTCGGTTGGACCCGGGGACCCGAGTTGCTGTCAATCCGGGACAGGCAGGCACGATGTTATCATCGCTATCTCAGTCTCAACATTTTAGCTAGCCATTCTCGGTGAAAACCCGTTCGGAACGTGGCGCGCAATGCAGTACATTGCACTGCGAGTAACCCAAATATAGCCTGAGCTTGTCTAAATGGCCCATCCAGAGAACGTGGTAAACGTGTCGGTCAGTACCCAGTCACCGGATGTTGATTTTCAGCCGGGTCGCACGGAACGTGGAGGGTGAGGTACGATATCGGGGATGACGGTGTTTCAGGAGACCAACATCGGACGTGTGGTGAAGCCGGGGATCACTGGCACTGTGGGCACAGAAGATATGGTTCAGAGTCAATGCAAATGTCTGAAAACTTAAAGATCCTGGAGTGACGACAAGGCAGGACAAGGTGCGACAGGGTCTGAGATGTGGTTTACAAAAGACATTGATCAATGGGATCTTTCGGATCTGATTTGAGCCTAAGACTCTTGTTTGAACAACCAAAAACGGAAATACGGTGTCCGGGGTCCATATAAAACTACAGCTAGCCGATTCGTGCATTAAAAGTGGAACGAGTGTCGTACTTTGCATTCGCTGGCCAGTCCCTTTTTCTCGACGCGACCAGGACGACCTCCGTCACGAAGAGCCCATTCCACTCTCATACAGGTATACACTTCTTCCTCATAACCCACACGCGCTCACCTCCAGCTATAGGCTCTCCCCGCCATGCGCGTCCCTCTTTTGCCCCTCACGGGCCGCGCTGTTTACAATCCAATCGAGACAATCGTCTCTTTCTTCATTCTTTGCACCCTGGCCTATTTCCGTGTCCTCTCCGCCATCAAACACTCCACCTTCATCGCCCCCGTCTTCCCTTCCACCCTCAGCACAACCCATGCTTTGCTACGCGATGGTCAATGGGTCGTCGTCGATCAAGAGTGGTACCTGAAAAGTGCATCCAGCCCACATACGCAAAAATTAGAGCTTCAGCAGCTCGTTTTTTCCCAAACATCCACCGCAAAGGCTGTGGATCCGGTACGCAGTTGGGAACCAGTACCGTCATAGCGACGCTCATCATTAGACACGGTTAGGCTATGACTAGATCGTTGGACTGGGCGCACCTTGCACCATCAATTAACAACTTGACACATTACATTTCCAGTGACTTCGTCACTCCCTCTGGCCAAACATACTCCACTCTGTGCTTCCATGCGACTGGCCAAGATCGTTGCTTTACGGAGGTGTCGAGCCAAGCCTCAGGTTCCCAGACCGTCACCTTGTCATTCGTGCCAGGTGCCCATGAAGAATTCGCCAACGCCCTCACGACCAAAACTTTTTATCCTGCGGATTCATTCGGTGTCGAGTATCAGTTACAGAGTCGCTCGGATGAGACTATCGGCGAAATGAAGAGCGGCAAGTGGATCGCTTATGCTGCCCGTGCCCTCATCATGCGATTCTGGGAGCTCGCAAAGGTCAGTCAGTCAGACCCCACGACATATCGTGTACTAAACCACTTGCTCGATTCCAGAAAGCGGATTCTCTTGACATTCTTCTCGTCCTTGCCGGGTATATTCTGATGCATGCGTCATTTATTCGCTTGTTCTTGGCATCGCGAGCCTTGGGATCCAACTTCTGGCTCTGTACCGCCGTACTTTCGTCTTCGATCCTCTCGTTTATACTTGCCCTCCCCCTATCACACTACTTCGAAATACCTCTTGATCCGATCAGCTTGACAGAGGCTCTCCCGTTCCTCGTCTGCACGGTTGGGTTTGATAAGCAACTCCGCCTTGCAAAAGCTGTCTTCAATCACTCCCACCTCACCACTCCTGTCAAGGAGGGTCGCTGGAGAGGACAGATGAAGCCAGCCGGGGAGGTTGTCTTTGAGGCTATGGAAACGGTTGGGAATCTCATCCTCCGCGATTATGGACTGGAAATTGCTGCTCTTCTTTTGGGCGCTAGCAGCAAAGTTGGTGGTCTCAAGGAGTTCTGCGCTCTCGCAGCGCTGTGTTTAGTACTGGATTGCCTTGTATTCGGCACGTTCTACGCGGCTGTGTTGACGATTATGGTCGAGGTGAGTTGTTTTTGTTTGTTTGTTTCCTATTTTGGGTCTTGCCCTGGATTCGGGTTAGGGTCACAGTTACTCACGTCTTCATACGCAGGTCCGCAGAATCCAAACCGCACGTGTATTTACCAGATCCCGGAGTACCAACAACCTTACAGCTGAAGGCACTGTTAGCGCACTTGCCCGCCCATCTCACCCCGTGGAAGCCCACAGTCTTCGCCACACGCTTTCGGAAACCTTGCTGGGCACCAAGGGTTCGATGCTGAGGGAGAGGAACAGCTCCCCAACGGACGTGAAGGAGCAAGATCCAGTTGCCCGACTCAAACTCCTTTTGGTATGTCTATCATCCTGCTGGCTGATCTGTACTGCCCCTCACAACATGTATCAGCTTGTTTCCTTCCTCACATTACATATCCTTAACTCCACGACCACCTTGGCGCCAGCCACCGTCACCCACTTCGAATCGAGGACTTCGGTTCAGATCTTCGGTGATTATCAGTTCGAATCCCGCAAAGTCGATATAACTTCTCCCGCCATTGCTAGCGTGCTCGATACCATAGCGGCATTCCATACTCCCGGCAACATTACGAGTTCTTTGGTCGACGTGCTTGTCAAAATTACTCCACATCTACACATCAGTGTCATCCCTCCTTATCCCGCGCATCCCCGCCCTATCTTTAGATCTAGCGAGATCATCGATAATTTCATGTCGGGCTGGACCAATCTTGTCGGCGACCCTGTCATCTCGAAATGGATCGTATTTGTCCTCGCTGCTAGTGTCGTTTTGAACGGTTACCTTCTCAAAGGCATTGCGGAGGGTGCCATCAGAGGACTACAACCGCAAAGTGTCAGATTCAGGTCAATTGGTGGCGTCAAGAGGGATAGAGATGTAGATGAAAAGATCGAGACACCTCAAGTCAAGGCCACCGCTATACCCTGCAAACCTTCGTTTGCGGTCGGCCCTCCCAAGTCCCAACCCGACGACTCCGGAGCTACCACCACACCCGAATCTGTTCCATCCACTCCCCTCGATTCTAAAGCTCTCATCGCACCTGTGCCTATCCCCGCTAACAAGGAGACCAGCGGTGTCCCTGCTTTCTTGTTGGATATGAAGCTTCGAGCCCAGCCTACTGCGCTCGTCATCAAAGAACCTAGTGTCGACCTTTTTGTTCGTTCACTGGAGGAGTGCATCGATATTTTCGAGAATGGACCTCGTCCAGTACAAGTATCACTGTCAACCCTGAACGACGAAGAAATCATCCTCCTCGCACAAAACGGAAAGATTGCTGCTTACGCTTTGGAGAAGGTTCTCGGCGATCTCGACCGTGCTGTGGCGATTCGCAGAGCCTTGATTTGTGAGTGATCCGCATGCTTGTTTCTTCATCTATTGATTTCATTAGCTCGGGCAACGCCAACCCGAACTTTGGAGAATTCTGACGTCCCTACGGGAAACTACGACTATTCTCGCGTGTTCGGCGCATGCTGCGAGAACGTCGTTGGATACATACCCATTCCACTCGGCATCGCTGGGCCTCTTACTATTGATGGGGAACAAGTACACATTCCAATGGCTACCGCGGAGGGCACTCTCGTCGCATCTACGTCACGTGGTTGTAAGGCACTCAACTCCGGTGGAGGTGTCACGACTGTTCTTACTAATGATGCGATGACGCGTGGTCCTGCCATCGACTTCCCTTCCATCGTGATGGCTGCCGAGGCGAAAGCATGGGTAGACTCCGACGAAGGATACGGAATCATTAGGGAAGCCTTTGAGTCGACTTCACGGTTTGCTAAGCTGCAGAGACTCAAGACTGCTATGGCTGGACGGACGCTCTTTGTCCGCTTTGCGACCAAAACTGGTGATGCCATGGGTATGAACATGATCTCGAAGGGTACGGAGAAGGCACTCGAGGTTATGCAGCAGCACTTCCCTGAGATGGTCACCCTTGCGCTATCCGGCAACTACTGCACGGACAAGAAGCCTGCTGCCATCAACTGGATCGAAGGTCGTGGAAAGAGCGTGGTTGCCGAGGCTATTGTTCCCGGGAAGGTGGTCAAGACTGTTTTGAAGACGACGGTGGAAGCGTTGTGCAACCTGAACCTGAAGAAGAATCTCGTTGGTAGTGCCATGGCTGGCTCAATCGGTGGCTTCAATGCCCACGCGGCAAACATCCTCACCGCGATTTTCCTTGCGACTGGTCAGGATCCTGCACAAAACGTTGAGAGCTCAAATTGCATGACTCTTATGGAACCGTACGTGACCGTTGTATGGACACGTTATACGACGCTCACGTTTGAACAGAATTAATGACGGAGAGGACCTTTTGATGACCGTTTCCATGCCTTGCATTGAAGTTGGCACTGTCGGAGGTGGTACCATCCTCGCTCCCCAAGGCGCGGTGTTGGAAATGCTCGGTATCAAAGGTGCCCACCCAACGACACCCGGTATGAATGCTCAACAGCTTGCTCGTATTATTGCTGCGTCGGTCATGGCTGGGGAGTTGTCCCTGCTCAGTGCCCTCGCAGCGGGCCACCTCGTCCGTGCACATCTCGTACACAACCGCTCTCAGGCAAACACGCCCAATTCCTCGCGCCCCGTGACACCCAGCATTGTATCTCGCCCGGCTCCATGGGAACAACCTCCAAGCAACCCCCCTGCTCTCCCCGAGCAGGTACTCATGCATTCCTTGTCTACATCATCCTTGCCACCATATTCGGAATCCAAGCAATAGTGTTGATTGCAACAATACTCGATGAGTAATATCATGTTATCATATCTATTACGCATCTGTTACTTTTACCTTATCTACTACTTTTTCTGGCGCACGAAGACAGTTGCGAAGTGCGACCGCGCTTCGCGGGGTACCTCCACCAATAGATCCCCTCGACGTTTTGTTCATGGATTCATTGTACACTTGAATCGCAATTGTTACCTTTTCTGGACGCATGTATATATGTATTCAATTGGGCAATTGAAGTCTCTCAAGGCGGAGCTAAATTTACTCTCCTCGTACATAACAATTCGAAGACAGTTTTACGAGTTGGTGGTGTGGGATTCAGCATGACCCTACGACTCAACGGCCGGGCAGCATGGACCAACGCCCGCGCTGCTGGTTTCTCTCGCAGACCTCTTCAGACGCGTCGATCATTCACCCTTTCATCCGTCGAGGGACCGAAATACCCTCCGCTCGAGCACCGGACACTCTCAGCTTACTTTCGGGATGAGATCCTTGCAAAGCATGCAGAGAGACCCGCTTTGGTGTGCAGGCAAGAGCGACCGAGGGCACACGGTGGCCCTCCCTCGCCAAACATGGGCGTCGGCGCGCACCTCGCCTGGGACTTTGAGGAATTCGACAGACACATCCACGCCCTCGCGAGAGGGCTTGTGTCCTTGGGCGTCAAAAAGGGTGACCGCGTCGCGTTGGTGATGGGTAACAATAGGTGCGGGTTTCACTGGCAGTTCTAATTCTAGTCGTCGTCGTCGTCGGGTGTGCGTCATCACTGACTCTGGTAGCGGATTCGGGCAGCTCGTATGCGTTGTTACAGTGGGCGTGCGCGAGCGTGGGTGCGATCTTGGTGACGCTCAACCCTGCTTACCGCATCAACGAGCTCGTGAGTGTTCCTGTGAGCCCGGAGCACGGTATGTTGAACGTGACCGTTTCCCTCCCCACATTCCTACTGCGACGCGATCTTAGGTTAACACCCTGAACGTAGCGGGCGTGTCTCATCTTTTTGCCGTCCCACGTCTTCGAAGCTCGCGTTACATACGTATGCTGTCCGATGCCTTCCCGGACTTGCGGTACTCCACCCCGGGGAACATACAATGCGAAGCACTCCCCACGCTACGACACCTCGTCGTCGTGAACAACTTGAAGGATCCGAACACATACCAACAGGAGATCGTGGATACCAAGTGCATCGTTGATTGGCAGGACACGCTCGTGTGGAGGGAGGATGGCGCGGAACAACGACGTGTGCGCGAGTGCGCGGACGAACTGCGATCGGAGGACGTGATCAATTTGCAGTTTACGAGGTGGGTTTCTAGGGTGGGTTTCGGTGTTTTGCGATCGGGGTATGTGACCTTTCTTTTTACGCAGTGGGACGACGGGTGCCCCCAAGGCTGCTTCTGTATGTATTTCCTCCCGCATCCTCTACTCGCATCTCTGGCTCAAAGCGCGTGCTAGTTGACTCATCTCAATATTTTGAATAATGGTATCGGAAACGGTAGGTGTATGCGGCTCACGCCTGATGACGTTCTCTGTAAGTGTGGTTCACTAACGAGGACATGACGTTGATATATGATATACGGTATAGGTAACGTTCCGCCTCTATTCCACTGTTTTGATGAGTATTCTATGCACTCTGTCGACCCTCACGTATCTGACTCTCTTGCGTCCTACACGTCTTGTGTTGGGAAATTTGGCCGCATGGTCTCATGGCGCCTGTGTCATTTATCCCTCAGAGTCGTTTGACCCGAAAGCCATTGTCGATGCCGTCGAGCAGGAACGATGTACTGCGTTGCATGGTGTACCCACCCATTTCCTCGGAGTGTTAGCAGAGGTGCAACGGCGACAGGAGGCAGGGGAGAAACTTGATCTAAGTCGACTCCGGTGAGTACTCGGTTGCAGAGTCTCGAGTGGGAAAGAAGACAGCAAACTAAGCCATCGCGCTGAAACAGGACTGGTATCGCTGCTGGGTCCTCTGTTCCCATCGATCTAATGCGCCAGCTGATCGACAAGCTGAATTTAGTGGACCTGACTGTCGCGTATGGCATGAGTGCGTCGTGGTGCTTGGTCCCCTCTGTCGTGTTTCGCTGATGCATAATTGGTACGGGTAGCGGAGACGAGGTGGGATTGACTCGGCGAACACTCGGTGATCCACTGACGTGGGTTCTACAGTCCAGTCTCCTTTCAGTCCACGCCTGCGGATCCAATCATCAAACGGGTGGAGACGGTAGGGAAGGTGCAACCTCATGTGAGAGCGAAAGTTATAAACCCGGAAGGAAATATCGTTCCTGTTGGCACGCCTGGGGAATTGTGTGTCGCGGGATATCTGCTCCAGAAAGGGTATGTTTCATGCAATCCTGGTTTTCGTGTTTTTCTTCCCCCCGAGTCTGGTAGGTATTGGGAGGATGAAGATCAGACGAAGAAGGTCATGCGCCCAGATCCTGAAGATGAATCTATTGTATGGATGCATACAGGCGACGAAGGGATCATTGATGAGGAGGGCTATTTGAGGAGTATGTCTATGACTAAAATGCCATGCGTGATGCTGATCCGAGGTTGTTGCAGTTGTTGGTCGAATCAAGGTCCGTTTCTGATATGCTCGTGGTACAGAATAAATGACGTTGCACTAGGACATTATCATTCGTGGCGGGGAGGTGAGCTCTTGTCCAACAACACTGCAGTGTGGCGTTCATAACCTGACTACTAATTTCTACCAGAATTTGTTCCCCGTTCAGATAGAGAATGCCTTGACAGCACATCCGCCTATAAGAGAAGCGGCGGCGGTGGCAGTTCCGGACGCGAAGTACGGCGAAGTCGTCGGAGCATGGATACTACTCGAGCCAGGCACGACGATGTCCAAGGAGGAAGTTTGTCAAGTTGTCCGGGACAACATGAACCCGCAGGTATGGACGTCTCTGTGGGCTGTGAATTTGTTTATGCTCACATGGACGTTGCTGTAGAATGCACCGGTGTGGGTATGGTTCATCGGGGATGGCTTGGACGCAGAGGAACTGCCAAAGACTGCGAGTGGTAAAGTGATGAAGCACATTTTGCGACGGTGGAGTGCAAAGTTGGCCGAGGACGGGGTGGGATCGATGCCGATTGTGCCGAACGAGCGTGTGAATTGGTTCCCAGGACGAGTGTGGTCCGACAAGTAGAAATAATATAATTTATTAGAAAGACTGCTCTGTCAAAAGTCGAACATGTCCATCTCGAAACGCGTTCGCATCTACGCTCTCGAAGACCTCGCCGCACACAAGTCAGCACAGAGCTGTTGGGTGACGTTCAAGGGAAAGGTCTACGATGTCACCGCCTTCGTTTCTGATCATCCCGGAGGCGACGACCTCATCCTTGACAACGCCGGCACGGACGTGGAAAACATCATGAAGGACAAGGATTCGCACGACCACTCAGAATCAGCGTATGAAATGTTGGAGGAGTACGTGATCGGTCGTTTGGGCACTGAAGCGACAACCGTCAGTGACGGTGCGTCTTTGTACCTGCTTCTCCACAACTTCGTCTCACGTTGCACAAAGATTGGGAAGCGACGGACGACTTCCATCCGGAGGACACCGACTCGGTTGAGGACTTTGCAAAGACCCAATTCCTCAATCTCCGGGAACCTTTGCTCAGGCAAATGTGGAATGCCAACTTCAGGTCTGTCTGTTCAATTGCAAAAGTATGTCGTGTAGTTTGAACACCCTCCAGCAAGTCATATTACCTGAAACAAGTTCATCAACCGCGGCATTTGAAAGAGTCGGCACGTTTGTTTGGTCCCACCTTGCTCGAGGTGAGTTTCCTGTTATACCCCTGGCTAGTGATCACCCTGATTATTGTCATTAGTTGTGCACACGCACGGTGTGGTATGTGGTACCTCTAGTCTGGCTACCGATTACGGCCAGTCTTTTCTTGCGCTCGATGTTGCAATTCACCATGCCAATACCGACTTTCCGAGAGGCACCCCTATTTCCCCTTTACGCCTTGTCCCTCCTGTCGACGGAAGCGTTTGTGAAGACGTTGTCCTGCTTCTTCTTGGGCAACTTTATCTGGACGATATTGGAGTATGGGATGCATCGTTTCCTCTTCCACATCGACGATCTCTTGCCCGATCATCCCGTTTTCTTGACTGTACACTTTTTGCTTCACGGTATTCACCACTATATGCCAATGGATCGGTGAGTTGAGCTGTCGTTGTCCCAGTGTCTTCTGTTCATTGTTTTCAGTTTGAGACTCGTCATGCCACCGATCTTGTTCACCGCCCTTCAGGCACCGTTTACGCGGCTTGCACACATACTATTCCCGGCTGCTGTTGCAAACGGTATCATTTCCGGCGCGTTCGCATTCTGTGGGTATTTAAATCACTTGACGTTCTGCTGAGCCCTATTTCTCACTAATTATATAGACATTCTGTATGATTGCATGCACTATGCGTGAGTATGCCCTCTTTCGTTCTGGCTTGCATATTCATCTCTTGCAGGTTACACCACACCAGGCTCCCTGCGCACATGCGGGAGATGAAGAAATACCACTTGGCTCATCACTACAAGAACTTTGAGCTCGGGTTCGGAGTTACCAGTACGTGTAATTCGTTTTTGCGTTGAATTGTTCTCTGACGCATGGTGGGATACAGGCAAGATTTGGGACTATGTCTTCAGCACTGTGCTCCCAGTGTAAGCATGAGACAGCCGGGACCAGGGAGGCAGTATGTTACGAGTGATGGACATATCAAACGTTGCTTCGTTTGTCAGATAGACTATCCTATCCTACTTTATCAGAATGCTATAATACAGTGACTTGGCTCAGAAATACGCACAGCCACATTTCATTAAGGCCTCCTCCTCAGGCGACACTCGTCGTGGGATGCCAGCGAACAAGGTTAATATCGGTGTAGACGATGCAGCCTTGCTCAAGGCCTACAAACTAAGCACACTCAATCCAACGTGAGCCCGTCAAAGTCCTCTGAAATAACCCGTTGACATGCACGACCGCCAGGAAGTGGGAAGACGTGGATCATGACTTGGAAGATCCACTGTCTGACATCGTCACCTCGGTCGGTGGGGATGGTGACGGTGATCCGTTGGGTCTAGGTGCTACTGTCGAGTGCGCCAATCACTTCATTGTTCTTTGACATCTTACCAACCACCGTCCTCTCAGTCTTCGGAGCATGGACGCTGAAACGAGTAGGAACTTGCGAGTCGTCGTATCTTAAGCTGGGTCTGACAAACGCTACAGAGGCCACCGCCAGGTTAAGCTCAAAGTCATTTGACCCCAAGGCTTTCCTGGCCGCAGTTCACCCCAATGCAACGTACCAAGACTTGGCTGCCGGGATATCTCATCTCCAGGCGTCCATTGACGCGCGGTCGGAACAGGTTCGAGTGCTCGTCGAGGACAATTTCGATCGTTTCGTCGCGGTGAAAGCGTCTACGGATGGTAAATGCCGCTACACGTATCTTTTTCCTGAACCGTTCCGCTCACGGCACACACACACAAGCTCTGTATGCTGAAATGCGGGAAGGACTCTTGTCTGACGCCAGCGAATATGCGTCGAAGCCACTTATTGATCACCTGAAACGTAAGGCCAACGTGCTGGGTTTTCACCATTAGGCTCCTTCGCTGAGCGTTGTGTTGTGTCTGCAATAGGTTCTGCCGTTAAAGCTAACCAAGTGTTCCTTCCCGTCTTGGAGAACTCTTCCAAGGCGCAAAGACTGCGCACTACGCTTTCCGTGTTCGAACGCTCTAAATTCTTTTTCAGTCTGCCGGGATCTCTCGCGGAATCCATCGAGGCGGTCAGTTTGGAGTACGGCTTAGTTGATTTGTCTGATTGTCGTGACTGAGTTTTTTCTTTTTCTTCACACAGGGCAAATATGAAGCTGCTTTGCGAACGTACAACAAGGGCAAATTTCTTCGAGATTCTCGGCAGGGGCAAATGATACCAGCAGAGTTCTCGGCCAACGGAAAACCGGATGGCTCCGTGTCCGAACAGAGACGGATATTGGAAAAAGTCTGGTCCAATGTCGAAAAGGTCATGGCGGATATGAAGTCTCTTCTCTTGTCAAAACTACAGGAACCGAGTCGGAGTGTCGAGGAACAGGAGAAAACGATCGAGTATGCTTGCTTGTCGTTTTGAAATACTCGTTCCACTGATCGTTCGGAAGGATTCTGTTAGAGTTGAACACATCGGAAGACCCGATATGGTCTTATTTTGATAGCCAACATACTCACATCATGAAGCAGATCAATGCCTCGTATCGATCTGGTGTCGAAGCCATCAACAGTGGGTGCATTCGTCGCTGATAGGATGTTACTAAATTCCCCCCAGAATCATTGAGCGAGGTCCCTCCTGAAACAGGCGAACCTGATGGTCTCAACAACTCGCTAAAATCTCAACTGCAACTATGCCTTGCTTCCCTTGAGACGAAACAACCTGAAACGGTGATCGGTGGGTTCTAACGTAGTTCTCACTCTGGCTATTACTCACCAGATCTGCAGTCCAGAGTGGAGGTCATGAAGTTTGGGAGGCCATCTTCGAGATGATCAAGAACATGTCTGAGATATTGCTCTCTTCGCTTCCTAATTTCTGGAAGATTGCTAGAAGCTTTATTGAAGGGAAGTTCAAAAGGGTACGTTTAACGCTCGATCATGGGGATGATCTCCTCACGCCAACAATTTCAGCCGTCTGGCTCACGACGAAGTGCTCAGCAATGTAGTCAAATGGCGCTTGACATCGTGAAACTCTATGTTTCACTTTTGTCTGAGTTTTTCAGTCTTTCTGATACAATTGTGATGCAAAGGAATAACTCCGACCCCTCACCAAAACACCTTCCGAGACACTCAAATTCCTTGACGACTGCCCACTTTTTGATCAAGATTCTCATTGAGATCCAAGATTGCGCCAATGAGGTGACGGGAACGGACATCGTTCCTGAGGCTAGCTCAAGTCTTACGAATCTGGTGGAAAGCGCTCGATGGAAATTCGGGGACATTCTCGTCCGTGTTTGGTTACGAGGTTGTCACCACCAACTTTCTTCACGTATGTTCCTGACCACGGTGACCAACAGATGCAACGCTATTCCACCTCCTCGAGACGTGGGCACCATCTACGCCGGATCCTTCTGTGACGCAGTTTATGTCTCTGCTTGACGTGTTCCAGAGACATCTGACCACGTCTGCATTAAAATTCGCCGGAGGGATCGAGCTATCGTCGACTTCTTCTTCATTCCGGACCATACAGCAGAGCCAAATTTCGCCTGCGTGCATGGCAAAGATCACGAAAGCATTTCTGGATGCTGTTTACGCATTTCTAGATGGCTTGGTTCAACTGACTTCACCCGAGTGGTCCATAACCACGGAGACTTCTGGTTCAGGTCAACAATCGTCATCAAAACCTTTCGATTTGAATGATGTGGTGAGTACGATAGATCAGTAAGAATTCAGCTGTCTGACGGTTGAGTAGGACACCAGACTCCTTCTCATGGTGTCCAACTTTGTGTACCTCTCAGGAATCCTGATTCCCAACATGATCTCTCAGCTCGAAAGTGCATTTGGTGTGTCCAAAGAAGACGATCGTAATGTGCGTTCCTCGTTATCATGTTTCCAGAAATGATGACGACCCCCTTCTTGTTGTAGACTCTGCTCAAGGTGGTACAAGCGTTGGACACGAGGTTGTTTGATTCGTACGTGAAGCCCAAGTCTGGCACGGTGACCAAGATAGTACGAGAAGGCATTCTGGACCGCGAGATGGATTGGTATGAGACCCCCCAACCAACTGGTAAGCACGACGTCTAGAACTTGCTCATCGCTTATATACGAGGGCTCCAAATCCCAAACAGAAATTCGGCCCTACATGTACCGAGCGTCGATGACGCTTGTGGAGATTCATGCACAAGTCAGTCGCGTCGCGGAAGGACTGCTCGACCGTGTTCTACATGCGCTCGTCGAGGATGCCGCAGACGAGGCCTTGCGCTCTTTCCAGCAAATCAAACGTTTCGGAATGGGTGGCATGTTGCGGGTAGGGGCAATGTCGTCGCTTACTTGGGAATTTGCCGCGAAGACTTATGCCATCTACTTTCAGGCGACACTTGAAATTGAGTTCATGCATCAAACGCTAGCCCGTTACGTTTCGCCTGCAGCGACGAGGACGCTTTCCGAACTGTACAACAAGATATCCATGGCGTATGCCCGACGTCCAGGGGACGAGAATCTACAGGGGCACCTTGACAACGTGAAGAGGATACTGGCTGAAAGTCGGCGGGCGACCAGCATCGAGTTCATGTGTTTCAGGCAGTCAAAGGAAAAGAATGGTTCGAAAGGGACGAGCGGAAAGTCGAAATCGAAAGGAGAAAGCAACCCACGTTCTACTGGACAGAAGCGGTCGGCTGCTTGAGGGATGGTTTTTTTTTGTATAATTACTGTTTACAGCGATTTTCAAAAGTCTGTGGAAAATGGCAACTCATCTGTCGAACAGCCTAGTCATCACGTGTCCAGGACCCCAGATGTATCTCTACTACAAATCAGTGCCTGACCAAATAAACTAAAATATGTTCACCGCAGTAAGTTTTCAGCAATGCTGGTCTCATTGTTGTCACCTCCATCGAGTCTTTCTCTATGTGGAAACACTGGGTCGCCCAGGACATGAGGGCCCGCATCCCAGTCCTTTACTGTGAAGGTTTATCTGTCAAGGAGATCTGTTGTTGACTCGGTACAAAGAAATCATTGGTCTATCTGGTCCTCAAACTATACAACCAGTTTGGTGTCGTCTCAAATCCCTACAATTACTCATGTGTGGTGGGCTGCCCTCATTCTCTCAGTCAAGCTGATCTCGCGTTTCTCTCCACTCTCTTAGATCACCGAAAATCTCTTTATCTTGACAAACTCCAGGATGAGCTATAGCTCAAATGCGGCGTTCATGCAACCCTTCCAACTCTCTATTGTGCCCTCCAGCAACTCGGTATCAGTCGCAAGATCATCTCTGCCTGTGCCTGTCGGAATTATGGTATCCCGATATGGGTTATCCTATACCATAACGTTTCCTTTGAGATATACGTTACCCATATTCCTTTCATTCATTTATCTGTTTCACTTATCCTTTGGATCTAGACTCTTACT
>JBBPMQ010000253.1:0-24674 GCA_038090375.1 Boletus rubroflammeus | reverse complement strand
CCGTTCAAAAGCCCCATAGCAACCCCCAAGAAAAGGCCCCCAACCGTTTTCCCCCTGCGCCCCCCCCCCCCCCCTCACCTTCATCCCCTCGCTGACCCGCTTCCTCTTCCAAGGCGCCTGCGTATCTATCCTAGCACCTCATGCAATCACCCGCACGCTGACCACATCCCGATACAGAATGCCTGTCGCAAACAAAAGATGCGCTGCGAGGGCGCAGACACACCCCCCTGTCGTCGCTGTCGTCATGCCGGTCTCGAGTGTCTCTTTGAAAAGCCCTCCAGAGAGGCAACCCTCACCGGCGAGGCCGGTTTGGAGTAAGTCCCTCCTCCCCCACTCTCCCCCCACTTATCTCTCTCCAGGCGAATCCGCAGTCTCGAGGCACACGTCGCCGATATCAGACTCACTCAGGCCGCAATTCAGAACACACTCCTCGAGATCGCCGCCCACTTGCGCGGCACCGCCCCTCTCACCCATCGCTCACCCTCCACCTTTTCACAAGCTCAATACAGCCACTCGCCCACCATCCCTTCCATCGGGTCCCCGCCACTCTCCACACCCGCAAACGGTTCACATATCGGCGACCCCAACATGCATCGCGGCCCTTCAACACCGACGGCCTATCAACCTTCCATCCCACCCATCCTCAACCCCCCCTCTCGAGACGTTCGACCTTCCGCTTCTCAGGCACCCCTTACCCCACTCGGTCAGCCGACCGTCGTCGACTTCCATTCCTCATCATACTCCAATCTTGCCACCGGGCAGCCATCTTCTTTTACTCCTTCAGCAGCCGTTCTTCCTCCCTTTTCAAGTATTGGCACAATTGGCCTCGGCACTATTCAAGGTCCTTCCGCTCTACCTTATCTTGATAATCCCCAACGCTCTCATGGCCCCAGGAACTATCACGTATCTGCTCCCGCGGGTTCAAAACGTACATTCCCCCCTCCGTCCGATGTCACCAGCGCCGATTCCTCTGAAGTCGACGACGACGACAATGGCGAATTGCCCGCTTCAGGTCTAGTCGCACCTTGGGAGGTCTTGCGAGGCTTGGCCGACGTCGCAATTGAGAGGGCTGCCAAGGTTAGTGCTCGCATTCCTCCGAATATATCCCTTGAACAACCGAGTGATGTCCGGTCAAGGAGAGTGGCGAAGCGAGCAGCGAACCCCAGAGCAGAACCAGAACGCCTTCTCCTGAGCGACAGAGTCGACCTACCAAAAGGAGGAAGATTCGTCACAGAATTCCGCGTGGCATGATTTTCCCTGATGGTGGGTCATCTTGGGCTTATTGATCACGAAGCTCAACATGAATCGTCACAGTTGTCACGCAAAATCTTGTACCCGAGCTTGAGGCACGCGAGTTGTTCCGAATGTACAAACATATACTTTCCTTTATCTACTTTCCAACTAACTCTTCTTGGTAGATTTTATGCTGGTTGCTCTACATTCTTGCCCGTTTTCGACTCTCGAGTCGATACTTTTGACGCCCTTCACCACCGTTCTCCGTTTGCAGTAGATGCTATTTGTATGGTTGGAGCTCGCGTGCGCGATGGGGGAGGTCAGTTTGTCCTCGATGCGTCGAGTCTTTTTCACGATCCATTCGCAGGGACACCAAGCGAAACATATAACCGATCTTTGGATGCAGTCCAGAACATATCGCGTGCTACTCTCTTCTCACCTGTAACCCGAATAGAAGCAGTTCAAGCCACGAGTAAGCGTTTTACCACAGCGGGTGTTTGTCGGCGGTGATAACGTTCTTCTAGTTCTCGTATCAGGTTGGTCTGATAACGGCTGGCTAAGTGGGGGCCATGCTGTACGGATGGCAATGGAGCTTTGTCAGCTTATTCTCTGATGTTCTTCCGACACTGGTCTCATGGATCTGACAGCATTGCATAAAGCATGGCCAAAGTTGCTTCGGCGGATGCAAAACAAGGCTAAAGGCACTGATGGGTCCGAAGACCGCGATCTGATCATCGCCTCCCGTACATGGTTTTGTTTGTACCTTTTCGAGCACCAGTAAGTAGTCGTCATATATATCAGTGGCGTGTCACAAACAACGCTTTAGGTTGTCCTACGGCACTGGCCGTCCAGCCATCCTAAAGGACGATGAGAGTATCTGGCAGTGTCGTTTACTTTTACAGCATCCCCTTACAATCGAAGATGATATGCGTCTTGTCTCCACTGTTGAGCTCATGGCAATTCGAGAGAGTGTCCACAACAAACTTTCACCCTTCGATCGCCCCGTGGATGAAGTTACGTTTACTGTCCTCCAACAAGCCGATTCGGAATTCCAAAACTGGTACAAAACATGGGATCAGGCCTTCTCCCAGAAGTATGAGGATGCAGGTGAGTCGTGATCCTTGGTGGAGATGCGGTTACCAAAGTGCAGCCACCAGCCTTTTATCGTCAAAGCCTGCAAATCCAACACTTTCATGCAGAATTGTTTCATAATGCAACGGCATTACGAGGTATCAATGGTCCGGAAGATGTACAGAAGATGCCGAAAGCGCAGAGGGATCTCGCCATTCGTTCCATTCAAATCGCGCGCCAGGGCTTGGAGATTACTGTCAATTCCCCTTCGTATAGCGAGGGCATGAAATACGGTAAGTCAACCTATCCCCCCACGTTCGCGGCGTGTAACCCTCTTGTAGCCGTCCACTACACGCATGCTACTGCTACATTTGCTGCCTCTTTTCTTTTAAGACTGTCCCGCCTTTTGTAAGCACCACCCATCTCAGCCGGGTTTGAATATGTCTGATTTTTCCCTCTAGCCCAAATGATTGCGACGTACGGGACATCCGATCACAGGTTGAACGATTGGCAGCTTTGATGTCTCAAAGTAAGCCCTCAGTTGCACCCATGTACTATTCTGACGTTATCAATCTAGTCCCTGGCAAACGTTACGCTCTAACTCTCCAGCTCATGCTGAAGAGAGGGCAGAAGCGGAGAGACGCATCTACTACACATTCCCCGAAGATCTTACGTGAACCTCAACGTACGACGCCCATGACGATTGAACAGCAGCAGCTTGGTGTAATGAACCACGAATCGTTTTCGCCTACATATGATTCGTCGTTCGCCAACCCCGATGCGATACCTCAAGTGCAAATGGGGGTGATGCCTCACCACGTTACTGATGTGGACAGCATCTGGAGGGGATTCGAAATGACTTCCAACGAACAACTGCCTGTCTGGATATCCGACCAAAGCTTGGGTGGTAGCACATTCTCGCAGCAAGGCATGAATGCCTTCCTTCTCCCCGCAGATTACCTCCCCCCTGCAACACAAATATGGTAAAATCCTCAGATCTGCCTTGGCATTCAGGGCAGTGTCTAGTATTATTATCTTGTCTGGCCGTATGTCTCTCGTCCTGTACAATCATCCCCGAAAGCCGCTATATATTTCCCTCTACTCTGTTGTATCATCGTGTCGCCTTGCGCAGTGGCTTTGGGTGAAAGCATGCAAGACCAGGTAGAGTTCATGTTGCCCATTCCTGATAACTAATCCATGATTTTAGGTCTTTCTGAGGACTGGTCTGATTTAAATTTGGACTTGAACCAAATCCTGGGCATTATGTCAGTCTAAAGCAACGACGCTAACCTGCATCTCCCTCGGGTCCCGTTCTCTTCCTTGACAACCTCTTTGAGTCCCTCATTGCTGCATTATCATGTCGAGTAGCCCGTCAACGAAACAGCGCAAGCTCTCCGAGATATCCGGAAAGATCATCTTTCCTTGGACTCCTTCGAACCGCGAGAATCCTGTAGACACTTTGCCCGTCCATTCTAGGACTGGTGAACGATACATGGGAGCAGCTCTTAATCAGACGTTCGGTAACTTCGAGGAAGAAGCTGAAGGGCGTCCTAAGAGAAAGCCTTTATTCTCTTTCTTGTCCGGTCGCCCGAAAGACCTTCCAGTGCTGGACGACGAATTATTTAGCGAAGCAAAAACATCGCAGTCGCGACCAAACTGGCCGAATTTCTTCGACGTCCCTGAGGACAATGCCCCTCGAGATCACGCAGCACTTCGTGCTTCGATTCTCCAAAGTGTACCCCCTCTCCTTGCAGATTCGGAGGGACGGAAGTTTTATCAGGGGGGGAAACAGCGACTCAACGTCATGAAGCAGAATAAAACAGAGGCGAAAATCATCAAGCATGTACAAGGTATGACCTTCAGACTTCAACCTGTCAAGTTGATGACATGAAACCTAGATGTCGACAAACGCCGCAAGTTCATACTCACGTTGGCAAAGTGCTTGCTAACCTTCGGCTCACCCTCTCACCGCATCGACACACAACTGAGTACAGCGTCCGATATACTTGATGCCAAAGCAGCCTTCGTGCACATTCCGGATGTCATCATCGTTACGTTCGGAGACGAAGATGTGGCATCCGTCGAGACTCACTTTGTCAAGGCCAAGGGTCGCATCGCTTTAACCCCATTGCACCAAGTTCACCTCGTTTATCGCAAGGTACTACATGATGAGATGACGGTGGACGATGGAACACAGGAGCTTAGAGAGATACTGAATGCTCGCCCTATCTACTCACTCTGGCCGCGGTGTCTCTTTTCATTTCTCACGGCTTCCATGATCTCTGCGATAGTATTTGGAGGCTCTATCATCGATATGTGGATATCTGGACTATGCGCTTGCCTTCTCCAGTACTTGGGTCTCAGTGCTGCGTCAAAGAGTGCTACGTATGCCAATGTTTACGAGTGAGTCATCGATCAACTGGTACTAGGCATTCCTGTTTTTACCGGCCCACAGGATATCAATCGCAATTATTGTTTCCTTCGTCTCACGAGCACTGAGCACGTTCCCTGGAGATCTGTTCTGTTACAATGCCATCTCCGCCGCTGGAATTATTCTCATCCTACCAGGTTTCACCATACGTGAGTGTTTCAGACTGGTTTCACCACACGCGTGTTATGCGGCTAATTTCCATCAATTCGCCGTGTAGTCATCAGCGCTCTGGAGCTGACGTCGCGCAGCATCCTCTGTGGATCTGTCAGGATGGTTTACGCACTCATATATACACTCTTTTTGGTAGGGTGTGGAATGATTCAGTTCCGCACTTTACTGACTACGGGATCTGTCTTGTCAGGGTTTCGGACTGGCCATCGGATCCGATATCTATCTTGTTATTAATCCCCATGCGCGGCGAGCTCTCGAGAAGAGCCAGACGCCGAGTTACAGAGTGCTGCATGGTTCTTTTCAGGCTGAAAATGGCACCTTTCCACTTGGGGGGGTGGTGTTTGGGTTCGCCGAGGCTGCATCCCTTGACACGAACTATTTGCTAAGAGGTACAGTACCCCCACACTTCCATTAATATACCGGGATGTCCAACGGCATTCCAAGGCTGTTATAGGGATCCGAGCTGGCCGTGGTGGCAACAACCTCTTCCCTGGTGGCTATTGCCCGTCTTGGTCCCAATTTACTCTGCTGCTTCATCACTGGCAAACATGCAGAAATTCTGGAGCTGGCAGCTTCTAGTGATGGTCATCTTCGCATGTTCGGCCTTCACCGCCATTAAGCTGGGTAACATTTTCTTACCTGATGATGGTGACCTCGTGTCCGCCTTTGGGGCCCTGATCATTGGTCTGCTTGGCAATTTCTATTCGCGGATTGTTCGTGGGACAGCCTTTACCTCGATGGTTACAGGTGTTCTTTTCCTTGTACCCGTACGTGGGCGAATAGCTATGTGCTTCCCGCTCTCACAGTCTTTCTTTACAGTCTGGCATCGCGCAAGGAGGAGGGCTCATCGACGTTGACCCGAGCTCGACGGCGCAGTACTCATCAGGGTTTTCTCTAGCTGTACGCATGATTCGGGTTGCCATCGGAATAACGCTCGGTCTTTTCGCCAGCCAAATATTCGTGTATGCGTTGGGGCGACGAAAGAACGTGGCCCACTTTGCGTTCTAAAGTTCGCGAGTAATGGTACAATTATAATAGGTATACTCGTACGCATGGCAGCAGGTCAAAGTCGTCTATTAATTACAATGAAGTCGCTCTACGAGTAAGGATTACAGTAATGTCGGAAAATAAGGATCTCATCAAGGAGTAAAAAATGAAAGCATGCGTCAGTCAACGTAACTCATGACCCAAACAACTGGTTCAACTCCTCCATCCGCCGTTGCAGCATGTCAGCTTTGCTGAAGTTCTGACCCAACGTCATATTGGCCAACTCAGTCTTTTTTCGCTGAACTTCTAACAGGCGATCTTCAATAGAGTTTTCGATGATGAGCTTGACTGTCGTGACGGGGCGTGTCTGTCCCAGACGGTGCTGTACGGTAAACCATGAGTTGGGGGACAGCTGATGTATATCAAGTGATAGCGTACGATACGATCAACAGCCTGGTTCTCTACGGCTGGATTCCTGCGGTATGTGCTTGAGCATGCTGCGATACAAAGGCTCAAAGAAAAAATACCAATAGGGATCCATCAGGTAAACTCGTTGTGCAGCAGTGAGGTTCAATCCAACTCCACCAGCCTTCAAGCTGACAAGAAGGATCTCGCAAGCCGGGTCGTATTTCAGGGCATCCATGGCTCTTGTCCGATCGTCACGTTTCATAGTGCCATCCAAGCGGTCGTAACGAATTCCAGCAGCATCCAGAGCGTCTTCGATCCTAAAAGACCTCATGAGGACATAATCGTCAAAATGGGGCAGCTATAGCCATACTTATCGAGCATGGTCGTCCATTGCGAACTAGAGCCACATATTTAGCCTCCTCTCGGTTACAGAACTGCTACTTACAATACCACGGTCTTGACAACTCCATCGTCAACCCGCTTCCCCTGGCCGTCTACCATCTCCACCTCAATCGACTCGGGATCATAATTGGCAGAATATGGATTTGCCTTGGAAAATTGGATAAGATCATTGAGCAAAGCTTTGACTTTGGTTGACGCAATGAAATTCTCCGGGACTGTTCCCCTTGGCTTCTTTTCCCGCTTGCCAGATTTCCTTTTCAACGACACGTCTTGAGGTTGACAATCAGGCCGTACTTGTATGGCGTCCTGAGTAGAAAGTCCAGTCTGACAAGCAGAACATGACCGTCGAATATCCGGGGGTACGTCTGGCCATCCAGGACATACGCACAACCGGTAACATGTAAGGCAGAAAAGGTGCTGACAACGGGTTAGCACGAGAGATGACGTCGACGGGCTATTGGTCCTCGTTGAGGCGCGAGACGTTGTCCCCTTTGCCTTCCGGCCACGTTTGGGTGCTGACGGTCCGTCGTCCATACATACCCCACCCTCCATGATTTGTTGAGTCTCCGAGGGAACGCATAGTTCCTCACCACACTCTACGCATTGCGTTGTCGCCGCCTCCCTCAGCAGTGCAACGATTGCGACGGCGCGGGACGGGTTGAGACCCTCCCGTTCAATAGTAGCCGCAAGGTCTTCATAGCTGCTGGGCTCTGTCGGCAGAACGCCTCCGAGTTTCTTTCCCTCGACAAGCTCAAAATGATCACAAATTTGCCGCAAGCGCAAAATCTTCTGCAAGATCCCCACGTAATTCTTCATAACCTCGTTTTTGTTCGACAACTCGTTGAACTCAGCTTTGGATTCCGTGAAGAACTGGTCGTAAATCATTTGCTCGCGTGGATCGAATTTGAGATAGCGGAGTTCGTCTCGACGAGAAGGAAGATTGAGAATTTTCTTTCCGTCTGAGGTTTTTGTTTCTTTGGTGCGACGGAGGGTGATACACTTCATGATGGTTTGCAACCGGGCAACACCCAGTGACTGCCCATACTTGACAGGAGTTCCGATAAATTCTGTCCAGACGTTCTTGTCATCGAAGGGTTCTAGACGTAAGAACTTGATCAGTGCGAAAACATCGTCAAGCTTGTTCTGGACAGGAGTTCCCGTCAGGCAAAGACGACGGTCAGCAACCAAGTCGCATGAGGCACGGCTGCCCACAGTTCCAGTCTCCTTTATAGAGCTGTATCATAGTGAGCTTGTGCCCGCTAAACAATGGTTGGCAAAACATACTGCGCTTCATCAAGTACGACTCTAAACCAATGGATGGTTTGTAGAGCGCTGGTGGCCTCGACTGCAACATTAGAGAACGATTTTTTCCGTTTCATCCCTGCTCGCTTTGGTTTCGGTAACCGTACCACCTGATTTCCATGTTCATCAATCTCGACGCCTGGGAATCCTCCATCACTATCGCCTTCCTCTTCGTCATCA
Organism: Boletus rubroflammeus; assembly: GCA_038090375.1. Taxonomy (NCBI): domain Eukaryota; kingdom Fungi; phylum Basidiomycota; class Agaricomycetes; order Boletales; family Boletaceae; genus Boletus; species Boletus rubroflammeus. Next base: position 16,489 of record JBBPMQ010000253.1, on the reverse strand, counting down.
GCTTCAAGAGAAGTGATACTCCGGGTTTGCTTTGAGTACTCAGAAGCCAACGTTGCATAGGTTGTGATAACAGCATCAAAGTCGGCTAGGAAAGCTGAGTCTGGCCGACGCGCATTCCCGTGGTATACATATACCCGCAACGGACGGCCACCCATTGGACGGTAAGATGGTTTCATGTCAGAGCTGGGTTCCTGCTGGGAGAGCGTCGTCTGAGAGGGTGGTGTAACAGTACCAGGCGTATTGACGGCCGCAGAGCAGGTGATTCCACCACCTCCAACTACCGAGACCTCTCCTCGCCAATGCTCACGGAACTGATCCTCCCAATTCGACACCGTTGAGAGAGGACAAATGATGAGGGTCGCTCGACTTTTGACCTTGATACGACATACACGCGCATATTCGGCTTCTGCCTTGTCCTGAGCCTTTGCTGCCTTGCCTTTACCCTTTCCAGAGTTGGATGGGCAGGGCATTCCCCAAACACTCCCAGAAAAATGTGCAGCAGACAGAGTATCCTCGAGGAAGTTCCTGTCTGGAGGAGAGGGAGGGAGAGGCACTGGGGAAGCAGCGAAAGCACGAGCTGCATCCAAGGTGGCAGCCATGAGGGAGACACATGTGATCGTCTTGCCAAGACCCATCTGGTATAGGAGTGCATGGGTATTACGTAATCATATCCAAAAGCAACCAACGCACATCATCAGCAAGAATGGCGCCTTTCGCTTCCTGGGGTTCATGAAGAAGCTCCTTTTGAGTCACGATATGGAACCACGATTGCTGTCCAGAATGAGGGTTCGTCCTGGTCTGCCACAGAGAAGAGTAGCGGCCATCACTACAACGTTTCTCGCGTTCACGCTCAAGAAGGAAAGTAAGCGCTTTCTTCTGATGGGGATAAAGAGCTGTCCCGACTTCATATGCTTTTCATAAAATGAAATAAGTTAGTGGATGAAACGGTGAAGAGCGAGAACAATGAATGAGAGTTACCAGGTTCAGTCTCAGGGAGCTCATCTCCGCTTCGTAGACTCTTGAAGAGCTCCTCCACTTGACTGCGCTGGATTTCAAGCGTCTTTCCAGACACTGCAGGTGCGGTCCAACGAGAGCTGCTGCCTCCTGGACCGGAGTAACCAGGGCGGACGGGAGGCAACAGTTGACGGTGTCCTCCAGGAGGAGGATTGTGCGGATTACAATAATGATAGTTAGTAAGTCTTTGGATGTCATATGGGGATGGGTGATCGAGCAAGAGTCCGCACTGGTGGAGATAGTTTCCGACGACGGTGATGTTACCCTTTGGAGTGTAAACAAGCATCTGTAACGGAAGGATGGGGAGCTGCGGTAGGATGAGAGAGACGGGTTCTAGCGAAGCTGGTTCAAAGAGTGAGGTACGCTCACATTTGGCATGCCACGACGCACTTTGGCGTCTAATCGGATAAGACCTTTTCCCAACATCGGGCCAAGGTGGGATGCCACTTTCTGCTCCACAACGCCGAAGGCCTCACCCTGGCTTAGTTCACCGGCGAGAGATTTAATGTGTGGAGTTTTGATGTGGATAGTTTCTGTTGTACCTGGCTGTTTGTGAGGGTTGTGCTCGTACTGGAGACGCACGCTTGCCCAATCGGCTTCTGTCTTTGTCGGATCATGCAGCTGGAGGTACGAGACTGGATAGAGAACCAAGGCGGTAACTGTGAGCTGTCCAATGCACACGGGGGTTCTGGGGGAGAGATCGTCCGGGAGTGGGGTGGGAAGGGGAGGGGGAGAGGAAGGGGGAGGGGGGGGGGGGGGGGGGGGGGGGGGGGGGGGGGGGGGGGGGGGGGGGGGGGGGGGGGGGGGGGGGGGGAGGAAGGGGGAGAGGGGGAATGAGTGAGATCGATGACATTGCTTGCTGGGTGTGTGGATGTGGGTCGGGTTGTGAATGGATGGATGAGGGAGGTGCCGTTTTGAGGTGAGGGGTGGTGGAGCGGAGGGACTGGAAAGACGGGGTGATAGGCCGGGGTGTGCAGCATCGGCGGCTTTGGCGCGTGTGGCGGGACGGAGTGCGGGTATGAAGAGAAAGGATACGTCTGCCCGAATCTACCTTCTACTCGGGCACGTGTCGATGACGGAGAGACATCGTCGTCGCCAGTCAGGTCGATGCGCGTGGGCTCGGACAGGGCAAGGTTCGACATCGACACAGATGGTACAGGGTGGGCATCGCGCATGACGACGGGCGCTATTGAACGTCAGCGACGATGGCAGCAACGACGACGACGAAAAGCTTGTACTGAACAATACAGCAACCGTGCAAAGAACCGTCACGGACGTCAATGGGCAACTTGTTCGCTCGTATCTTCGGCATCCACTCGGCACCACTTAGTAAGCTTCCCACGAACACTACTATGCAATAAAGTGACATTTCCTATTTAGGACAACCCCTTTCTTGTCAAACGCTACTCAAGTGTCACATCACCCGCCTTGTGTTGGATCTGTTCAGAACGAAATAGCCCATAGAAAAAAAAAAAAAAACCAGACGTACGAGGTGCCCACCCCATCGCAACGTACGCCGCTCTTGCAGCATCCTCTTTTGCGAGTTGCTTGCTCGGTCCACTTCCCTTGCCTTTCTCTATCCCATTCACTTCGATTATTACTCAGGCTGAATGTCCTTTCTGTAGTAAAGAAACCGTTCTTTGCTCACCGACACAAGTTACATGCCACTTTCCCGCATGCGGTGGTCCGGAGAATGTTGCAGGGTACCCAACGCTTAACCCACGCTGTGTCGCTGTTTGGTTGAATAGCGGCAAAAACGCCGAATGTGGTTGCGCTGGTGCCAGTGGATTCCCGAAACTCGGCATCCACTTTGGCGGAGGTGGTTGTATTGGAGGCGGTGCGCTTGGCGGAGGTGGGGGTTGAGGCAGAGGCAAAGAACTAGTAGTCTGGGAGTATGGGTTGTAGTGCGTAGGCTGATAACTGGTCGACAAACTAGGGAGTGCATGTTGTAACGGTTGTATCGAGAATCCCTGCAGTGACTCTTCAACCTTGGGTCGCTTCCCGGATTGTTCCTCAAAGTCCGCAGGCCGGAGGTCAGACGTCGCTCCATCCTTAAACACGCTGACCGTCAATCGTAGGCGGGCTCCGATCCATTGTTGGACAGTCGTCAGTCCGCGTTCCCGGAAGACTGCACCGAGGTAAGCGAGAAAGAGCAAACGGCCGTGCTGTATTCCAGTTTCAGTACTGTAGATCTTGCCGAATCGGACAGACGCACCACCTACCTCGGCCTCCCATAGTGATGATTGAAACGATGGGTCGTAGCGTAGTTCATCTCGTAGTCGATAGAAATTAGCCCATCTGTCGATGATGTCCACCGATAATAGCTTTTGTCTCTGCGCCTTCCTAGAACATCGTCTCATGACACTGTGAGTTCATGGCAGTTGCGCTCACCTCAATCTCGCTTCTCGTCAACATCGGTTTCCTGTTAAACAGTAGCTGCGTCGTCGTCATTTCCAATATATGGGACCCGAGAACCGATAAACGTTCGTTGTCACGATATTTAGCGTGGCATGCAAGTCGGAGGGATCTATGAGTAAACACTTCCAACAGAATCTCTCCAGAAAGCTTGGGCAACTCTGGAAAATCCTCTGGGAGTGCATCGTACGTCACAGATCGCTGCCGTTTGCGCGAGCTTGCATTTGGCCCAGATTCAGAAACCGTTTCCACTTCCATAGGCGATGGATCCGCAATGTCGAACGTTCGGAGACGGGGAGTAAGAACCATCAGCCTGGGAAGTAACACTGAACTTTCGAATAGTAGAGGTATTTAATTTTTCCAGAGCACCTTGTCCAACAACCGTGTGATTCGAGCCGAGAGCTGTCTCGTGGGATGGTGGTGAGAGAAATGTGTTTGCCTGCGGAGAGGAGCCATCCCTTTACGTACTATGCTACTCACGTCGGAGTATGATACGCATGACCAACTTCAACGATCGTTTGACAGAATACGACTTGGCCATATGTACAATACAGTAGGTCTAGTAAATAAGATTACCCAGATTACAGCATTGCTATTATAAGTCTTTCTCATAATCTCGAGAGGAGGTGAGAATTATGGACAGATTAAGGTGATTTTTGCATCCTGTCATACCTAGATTGGTTGGCTTCCTCAGCCTCTCGCTTTCGCCGCTTAAGGATATGTTGAAGTTTCTTGGTCACCTGCCCTTTAGACGGGTCCTCAGATAGCCGCAAAATATGCTTTGTGATACTAATGCCCAAGTTAGAAAGGAGAGAAATCTTGTTCAACTGCAGACAGACCTATGGCTGTCCTGGTGGACAACTGGACAATTCTCAATAGAGTGGTAGGGTCCAAGACAGACTGGACAACCAGAAAACCCATTCTGTTTCTGCTTCTTCGACGGATTCTCAGGCACTCCACCGGGCGAAGACATGCGTTTGGAGGGCAGGCTGGGCAGCACCACTGGCAACGAGCGGTCTAATGCAAGGGTAGAGGTAGAGTGTCCGTCCACAATGGTCCCCCGATCTCGGTGGAAAGACCCCCGGTTATCCTCATACACGACCGCCGGCTGGGAAGGAGGAGTTCTAGTCAGCTCATGCTCAGGCACTTTCAATAAGGACGATTCGTTGGTTTTCACGGACGTCGAGGCAGATCCCGGTTTGTAGACCAGTTTGAGAGGTTGACCGACCAATAGATGGTCATGATTTCGATCGAACAACGCTTGCTCTATGGCCTCGACAGCAGCTTTCTGTGCATATTACTTGAATGTGACGCGTTCCCAGGACATAGGAGGAAAACGCACTCTGTATTCCCATGGCTCGTCGTCAGTATGATTCAACAAGATCTCCCGGTACTCCATGAGATTTGAGGAACTGTCCATCATATTGCAGTCACCAGGTTCATGGCTGTGTCCACAAAGGCCGCACTCTTGATCGCCGTGGTGTGGAGTTGGGAACGGAGCGGATAGCTTACGTGGTTCTTTCTTAGGCAATGCTGGAGCCAATAGAATATCCTGGTCAACATCCATCGACTCCGTCGTGGCATCGGTGTCATAACCGGCACCATGATGAGCGGAACCATCATATGCATCAGAATCCGACGATGTCCTAGATTTCAATGGTTGACCCTTCTTTTTGCCTTTGCCTTTGCCTTTGACACTGGCGGGAGACTCTTCCAGACCTTCCAGGAAGTCGAGTTGTTGCTACAAGACATGAATCAGCCATGGAACACGATGCAGATCTTTCGGACAACCTGAGGAAAAGCGGCAGCAGCCTTTCGACGAACACCACGACCTGTCGCCTCTTTTTCTTTGGCTGCAAACCTCTCAGCAGCTATACGTTCTAGCGCCTGGGCCCATGAATCTCCATGGTCGAGGTCGGGCACGGTGTCCCCAACGTCTTCCAGAACGTCCTTCTCTGCTGCCCATACCTTAGCAAAGTTGAACTGTAGACCGGGCTCGCTGGTAAGGTTCCCTTTGTCTCCTTCGACCTCTGTTCTCTCGATGAGCTTATCAAGGTCATGGTCGGTGTCTGAGTGTGGTGGCTAAACTGGGAGCTGCAAAGAGAGCCGAGATACTACGCACAAACAATATCTTTCGAACCTTGGCCCCCTTCCTCAAAGAGCGCCCTGGCACCGAAGGTGAGAATTGATCTCAGGTCATCGCTGCCGTTCTCGTCGTCATCCATTTTCTGTACGATCAGATGATCGAGGACTAGCTTTTTCTTGCCCGCCTGCACGATTCGCTCTGCGGGACGTTTGACAGGGATAATTCTCGAAATAGCAATAGTTACCTTCGGCAGAGTCCTTCACCATGAGTTTGAATACGAGACATGTCTTCTGCTGACCATAACGATGCGAACGAGCAATTGCCTGGATATGTGTTTAGAGCATGACGAGAATAAAGCAAAATATCTTCATACTTGAAGGTCCTATAATATAGCTATAAACCAGGGAGTTGAGGAGAAACAAATGTTCCCTGACCTGATGCGGGTTAAAATCCGGGTCATGTATAATCACTGTGTCTGCTGTGTAGAGGTTGATACCGACACCACCAGCACGAGTGGTAAGCAAGTATATGAAATATTCCGAATCTGGCCTATTGAACTCATCCATCCCCTTCTGTCTGATCGCTTGTTTCGTTTCGCCGTCCTGGAGAAAGGGTAAGTTAAGACCGACTCAAAAAGCTGATGACCGCACGATTCTAAGGTATTTGTAGTTCTCGCCTCTTAAGAAGTCTTCGACGATGTCGAGAGCAATGACAAACTAAGGTGATCAATCAAAGGGACTAGGACTACACGAAGAAACGAGACTTACTTGACTGAATAAGAGTACACGATGTCCTCTTGCCTTGAGTTTCGGCAACAGTAATTTCAGCAGTCGAAGCTTCGCGCTAGCGTCGATCAGTTTCTCGTGAACCTCGTGCGGCTCAAGGCCACGAGGCTCAATGTCATCCGAGATCAAGTATGGGTGTTGGATGCACCTGACACTATTCGTGAGGATGGTCAATGGCAACCTGCACGACTACATACTTTCGCAGTTGCATCAGCATATTATTCATATTCGTCTTGGAGGTTCCTGCACGACCTGCTTTAACGGTCGACACTTGCGTGAGGTGCTTGAGAGTGTCTAGATTCTGGCCTAACACAAAGTTAATTATCCAGCCCATGTACTTTGCGTCAAAACTTCACTGAGAATTGATCGATAGATCTCCTTCTGCAAAGGAGTCAATGAGAGCGGTACAATGACCTCGTTCTGACCAAATATATGTTCAGTGGACGATAGTTGAGGGGAGATGTAAATACCTTGGGTGGGAGCTGAAGAACTTCACTCTTGATGCGGCGAAGGAAGTACGGTTTTAATCTCACGTGCAATTGGCGCACAAGGTCTTCGCTGAGCTCTTCGTACTCCTTCTCTAGTGCTTCAAGATCCTGCCACTTATCGGAGTCAAGGAAATTCATCAAGTTGAATAATTCACGGATATTATTGTTCAGTGGGGTCTAGAAGAAAATGTTGAACGACAAATTGAGATGGAAGAAATGTGACTGACCCCTGTCATGATAATACGGTGGATTAGCTTGAGCTCGTTTAATTTTTTGAAGAGCAGACTATTCTCGCTTTTAACTTGGGACGGCAATGAAATCAAGATTCAAAACTATTAGAGAGACACTCACGGCGCTGACCCTCATCGACCACCAGGATCTCCCAACGACTTACACTCTTGAAGACAGTGGTGAAATCCCTGAGGTTCGTGACAGTCTCATATGTAGTGACGAGAACATGGTATTTTGGTTCGCGCTTCCGTTCATGAAATAGTTCATATCGCATGATCACTTCCCTCGACTTAGCTTCCCCAAAAAAGGGTACAACCCTGAGTCTGGGAGCCCAGCGAGAAAATTCCCGAACCCAATTGGTGATTGTGGAGTTTGGGACAACCACAAGTGCAGGAGCCGTGTTGAACTTTTCGACTAGCGTCCCGAGAAACGTCACGATCTGAACTGTTTTGCCCTACATAGAGAATATCAGAGCAGGCAGAAAGAAGGCAATGAACGACGAACCAAACCCATTTCATCGGCTAATATGGAAGGCTGTCGATTCCACCAGTTATCGCAAAGCCAGTTATACCCATCGATCTGTAGGCTTATGAGCAAAGCGTTTGATCAGAGTAAAGCCACAAACTTGGAATTTCATGAGCTTGAGTTGATTACTCTGTCCAAGATCAGGCTGTTCATCGAGATCTCGTTTGAGGGCAAAGGCACCGTAAGCATTCTCGACACGAGCCTCCAACTTGTCAATCTCTTTCCGCGTCTTTTTAACAAAAACTTCCCGGGAATCGATGAAATACTGGAATGCGCGTTCATAGGCTCCATACCCGGGCTCTCCGTGACGCGGTGGAGAATCCCAAGTTGCTGACAAGGAATTGAGAAAGCATCATCGTATACAAACCTGAGATACCGACCTTCCTCATACCCCAAATCCTCCCACTTAGCGAATACCCATATGACTTTGTCGATGTGCTCAACCGATAAAACTTCCCCTGTCCTTGACAACCAGTCATCCAGTTCCTCCATTAATGACTCATTAGGCTGTTCACCCTCCATGTAAGCCCGCTCTAGCTCTTGTGGAGGACTTAGAGGTGACCTATCGACTTGACCCCTACGAGCGACACCCTTCTTATGTTTCCCATTCGTACTTGAGGAGGGATTCCATAACCGCAGATCGAGAACGCGATCGATAGTCTTCCAAGCTGGAGGGATTCGACCCTCAGCGTCGGGTAAAGGACCGAGTGAGATGTGCCTCGGCTCAGTTGAAGGGGCGACTTCAAAGGTAACGTCTGTGCCAGGTTCAAAGGCAATCGGTTGCTTGTCGACATCCATAGCTGTCTCGTCGGATACTGGTTCGTCGAGAAGCGGGACTTTGGAACCCTTAGTAAGGAAGTGCTTCAGTTTCGAAAAGTTGGTCGAAACCAGCCACATATGAGGCACCCATTGCGTCCGTCGATAGCTCCGGTCTGCCCATTTCACTAAGTATTCCCGAGGGAGGGGAGCCTTGGCATCAGGTGGATTCGTTAAAGCGGGTTCAACAACACCTTGAGGGTAGGGTCGCCAAGCCAGAATTTTATCCAGTGGATAAACGTATGAAGCGCAATCACCACAACGCCAGCCAGTTTCTTCTTGATAGTAACTTGCAAGGTCTGCATCCTCCCAAGCCGCATTTTCTGGGACAGGAAGATGTCGATAATGAGCAAGTCGCCTGCAAGAAAAGCATCTGAAAAGGAGTTGTTGGGAAGGCTGCAACGAGGTGCCGTCCCCAATAGGTGAAGTGTTATCGACCATCTCGATGTCAGGAACATCACTTTGTGCAGGCTCAAGGGAGGATCTGCAGGGAGATGGCTTGTTCGCAAGAGATTGGTCGAACTCCAGAACCACTTCTAAGCATCCCATGCAAATACCACCCTTCATACACAATCCACAAATGAACTCGGTTGTCTGCTTGATGTCAAGCTCGTTGCGATCTGGAAAATCGCCAGCGGATGGTTCGCTGGCCCCTTCTACTTGTGCTCTCAATCGATCTTCATCACGAGCACGAGCAGCCCGCGTTAGTTCATCCCTTTGGGTTTTTGCGAGACACTTCCAATGGGCGACTACAGGACATTTGAGGCTGTAAAAGCATGTTAACAGGATGAAGGTATAGATCGCTGGATATCCAAACCATCGAACCCAGCCTCCCAAACCTCGTATGTGGTCTTCGTCGCCATCATCGGATTCTCCTTCATCATCTTTGGTCTTGCGTCTGCCCTTTTTTTTCGCTTTCGTCAACTGTTCGTGAGCAGGAGGCTTGTGGCATTTCTCGCAGACGTCTCTGTGGGCACGAAGGGCTGAGGTTGCTTCGTCCTCGTAGGAATCAAAATCAAGATTGTCGATGTCACGGAAGTATCCATAGGCAGGACGGGCTGTAGCAGATCGTTTCCTTTTGAGTTTTTTCCCGGTTTCTCGCGTTCTGGATTTACGTCGAGGGCTGTCGTGGTAGGTATCCCCGTCCGACTCTCCCTCGTCGAGGAGACCATCAGCGAGGTTAGAGCGAGCGCTCCTCCGCAAGCGTGTTGACTTTCTAGGCACAAGAATTTCTACATCAGAATCAACTTGACCGTAGCCACCTAGATCATCTCCGGAGTCAGAGACCGAAGATTCTCGCCGTATGGGATTACTGCGAAGTTTATTAGGACTGAATGGAAGCTTGCTTTGTGTGAGCTTCCTGTTGCTTGCAGCAAGGCGGGTAGATTTGCGAGTCAAGGCCGGGCTAGTGTAATCTTCATCGCCACTTCTGTCGTCGTCCTCTTCTGTTAGAGGAGAATCGGAAAGAGGGGACTGGGATATGTCGCTCTCGGAAGATGTTCGCAAAGTTGAGATGTGAGTGACTGCGTCGACTGACATCCTAGCATTCATTCGCGAGTGCTCATGGACATCATCGGAAGCAGGATCAAAGTGGTCAAGTAGACCCTGTGCCTTTCGGCGCTCTGAACGGACTATAAGATAATACGACATCAGGCAACTTTCCAGGACGCACTGTACTCGTCGACAAGGTCGTTGCAGTGAGCAAGGAATGTGCGCGAAGAGATCTACAAAAAGTTAAGCTTCACAAAGGGGAAAGGGCAACGGGGAGCGGTGACTGACCCTACGTGCGAATCCATCTTTGAAACGCACAAAGTAATGTGAAGGTTTACCCTGGGTGTCAATCGGGTACTCGCCAACGACGGTATCGAGGTCATCGCGCACAAAGTCGGGATCACCTCCGAGATAATCTGGAGCTCCCTGGTAAAGCTTCCTGACAGACGGAGAAAGTGGTGGTGGTGGATCCACGTAACATTGGAGTTTTTGACGCGTCGACATGGTGAGTTGAGGACGAGGGGGAGGTGTGGTTGACTCTGAAGGAGTGAGAGGGGATAGCCTGGAGGGGCTGAAAAGGAAAAAGGCTGGGTCAAAAAGTGAATCAGCCATCGTGACGGGCTGGCTGCTCGCAATGGGGCGCGCTGTACGACGCGTTCCGGAACACGCTTCAGCTTTGTCAGCATTTTTCTCTCACGTGACAGCTTATTCACACGGGAGCACCGTCATGCGCAGGGGTCGATTGGTCGACCTATCTTTCAATTTCCGACTCCGACTCGGCAAATCGGCGGGTCCGAGCAAGCTCGGTTATATGATTAGGGTCTGTACATACAAAGTGTAGTAAAGTGTACACTACCATTTTTGGACGAAATCCTGACTCCGACTGGCAACCCCTTGCCAGCTTCTCATCTGCGATGATAGCCCGTTGCTCCAAGGGGTGAGATCAAGTCAGATGGCTGTGTGTGATGATGCTACTAGGTACAAGGAAAGCTAGGGAGCTTGATGATAAGCTAGTCTTGTCATGTGCAATCGGGTGAAACCCGCAGGGTTTCCAGCTCAAGACAAGTGCCCTGATCTGTGAGAGGGCCAAGTGAGCTGTGATCCCGAACAATAGGAGCTCTTGGCGATGCAAGCAGCGAAGCGAAGGCCCAAATGATAGGAGCTAAGGGCTGCTTACTGTTAACAGACCAGCGGCATGGCGACTCTGTTGAACTCGTTGATGAGTTGCCGGTCAGCCTGCAGGAAAGGTGCTAATACCAATGCGTGATGCCTAAGGTAGAGAGTGAACGTGTCTCCTGCCCAGCGGCCCATTACTTTTACCACATTGAAAGGAACACCCTTCAGGAGGTAAAAAAGTGTTCCCCCAATGTGAAGACTGTGTCCTTGGAGGTTCGCGAGACCACAGTGCTTAAAGCTTTACGTTGGCTGTGACACGAGCTGTGAATTGCATTTTGAAAAGTGGCCGCAGACCATTCTTTGGATGTTTGCAGGCAAATAGGTGCATGTTACTGACTGTGATTGATGCGAAGATGGTTCTGTAGGGCCGCTTTGTTGAAAAGTCGTATGCCAAGAGCGGGACGCAAGTGATGCGGAGTGAGTCGGCAGGAGTTATTCGTGATAGTGAACAAAGAAATACAGTACAGTGGGTGGCTATGAGATGGTTACTGTGTTAGGTAAGCAGTACCGTAGCAAGTGATTCTACTCCAACACTCCCCCTGAATCATGAGTGGGTCCAAAATCTACCAAGCAGCATCAGGCGCTTCTTTGGCAAGGTTAGCATGCTCCTTTTCCTCTGGACAGTCTTTAGCATAGTGACCCTTCTTGCCGCATCTGAAACAAGTGATGTTTGCCCTAGGGCGAGCAGTGAAAGCGGTGTCAGAAGTGTTAGATTTGCCCTTGATAATTGATGTTTTGTAATCGTCAAGCTGTTTGCAGCTGAGGTGGCGCTCTTCCTCGTTGAGCAGATGAGAGATGGGCCAATGGCGAGTTCGAGGGTGAGCTCATCAGGTTTGATAGCATCAAGAGCAATGACAACAGAATCATATTCAGGAGGAAGACCAGAAGTGAGGACAACAATAGTAAGGAGATCCAGAAGCTTGATCCCGATGTCCTTCATGATGTATGATTGAGCCTTATAGCTGTTTTCATAAGTATGTGGAAAGCAGATTTTCGAAAGTCGTGCCTCGGAGACAGCCAAAAAAAGACCCCGGGCACAGCTGGCAGATGCATGCATTGCCACGCATCATCCCAATTTGTGGCTTCTTTCCCATGACCAAAAATGGCCCAGAAATCTCGAGCTAGCGCTCAACCTTCAGCCCGGGAAACCCAGGACTATCCCTTTGCTATAGCCCTCACTGTCTACTCAAAGCTCAAACAGCTCACTGCCAAGGGCAAGGCCTCTACCAAATGTGAAGCGAAATCTGTCAAAACGAAGGAATTGGTCTTCGCACTTGAGGAGAACAACTACCTTGAATTCTTGGAAGGTATTCTCGAGAAGCATGAGAAAAAACAGTATGAGGTTTCTAGCAAGCAACATTTCTCATTCAAGTTTATTGCCCTGAGGACAAAGGGGTTTGATACTGTTTTTTTTTCCCTCCACTTCCTTGTCTCACGAAATTTATATTTAGCCAATGTGTCGGTGATGCGATGGATGTGGACAATGAGCTGGACTACAAGAACATGGTGCAAAAGCTTCTCGATGCTGGTGACCCCTCCAGTCCAACAAAGATTCTTGTGGACATGAAGGACATCGAGAAACTGCCATTGTATCAAGCTGGTAATGGAGACTCTGAGGACAAAGACTTGGATGCCTCAGATAATCACCAGGTTTTTTTTTTTTTTTTTTTTCTGATCAGACAAGTTTCTAACATGTTTGACAAGACCACGTCATCTAAAACAGCTATGAACCTGGACATGCATCTTGCTCAATGGTGCATCAAGCTTACCAAACTCTACAAGAACGAGCACAATGAAGGCCTCATGTACGTTGGACCATCGGGTGCCATGCAGCTTACTCCAGCCATGGTACTTGACTGGACTCGGGCTTTGGTGTGTATTTCTCAAAAAGTCACACCTGAAAAAACTAATCAGTCTATAGGAAGAAGGGCAGGTGACATTGAACATGCCGCCCGATATAGCGTCATTCGACATAGCCAACAAAGCGCCATTTTTGCACCCGGCACGCAAGGTGCAGAGCCATTCGCAGCCCCCGCCATCTCCGAACCCAGCATCCGATGTCACCTCACTTACATCAGTCCTCCTACGTTGGCCAATTCTGGCCTACTTTCCCGTGCTCCAACCGCTCAGGCTCCATCAACACCTATCCATCGTGCAGTAGAAAGAACCACCTCGCCTCTACTTCCATCACCTTCCCAGCTCTCACAGTTCCTTAGATATGCTGAAACAGATCTTGGCGTCGCTGATGCCACCATGTACGAGAAAAAACCTCTGGCGCAGCACATCAGTCCTGACATCTTCAGTGATATTGACGACAAGATGCTTTTGGGAATTGGAATTCCAACTGGTGATATAATTTGACTGAAAAGAGGTTGTACCATGTGGTGGAATGGTCCCGACACAAAGCGAAAGTGCAGCAATACTGATCAGAGCCTGACAGGCCAATCAAGGCATGCAATTGCTACTCCGCCGAAGAAAAAAATTGTGTATGAGAAGAAGTATCATGACAGCGGTGGCTGTCGCTTTACAGGACCTCCGATGGAACCTGGCGACGACAACGATGCACCAAAAGATCAGGATCTTTGGTACAAGTCTATGGATCATGGTGTTTGGCTTCCTGTTCCAAAGGGGTATGTTGTTTCCGAGGATGCAGAGGAGGATCCTGCGGATAGTTTCTTCACGTACTAGAATCTGTCAGTTGCATAGTGTGATTATACCAGTTGTGTCGATTGTGTTACTCATTCAAATCTGGTCTCTGAGCCATGTCCGTCTGATTTACTACACAATAACAGTCACAGGAGGGTCATTTACACTACACAATATAACCTGACGCCCTAAAAAAACCCTCTGCCTTGTCCGGTGTGATGCTCTGGCACGCACGAGAAATTGTAGTCATTGAAAAATTGTTGGAGTGGTGGCGGAAGAATGCCTTGATTGTGGAGAATGCTTGCTCAATCGGATTGTAATTGGGGGAGTACAGAGGAAGGAAAACGAGCTTGCAAACTGTAGATACTGTAGTTAGTAGACAACAAACAAGCAATAGATCTAATGACATACGATGCATATCTTCAATGAGGGCGTGAACCTCCTTGCTATGGTGTATGCGACAATTGTCCATTATAATGACACTGCGGGAACCGGGGTACAGATTAGTGAAAGGCATCTGTACAAAAATAAGTTGATAAAAACTGTTTAGAATGATAAAAGACGTATCACATGTTCCTGCAAAAATTTCAAAAAGTGCTGACTGTCAACTGGGCCTTCAATGATGTTGTATGCAATAATTCCATTGAGAGTGATGGCAGGAAGGATGGAGAATCTGGCACCACAGACAAAGCATTTTCTGATGCGGCAACAAACTCCTTTTGTTGACCACCCATGCTAACAGGCAGATGTTTGTTTGTCCTTGGCCGCTTCATTGATGAAAACCAGCATATTCGGGTCGGGTACCTTTGTAGCAATATGATTCATGTATAATGTGCATATCTCTTCATTCCACTCTGCAGCAGAAGAGGAGACAATCTTTCAGGTGATAGCAAGATGTTGGAGGGTTCAAAGAAGGGTGGAGAGAGTGGCATGTTTGCAGCGCTTGATCCAAAGCTCATGTTGGAGCTCATCAAGATAGATTGTACTACGATGCTGTATGACGTTGGATATGAAATCAACATCCACAGAGCTGAGGATATGTAGGCACCCAGTGAGACGAGAATATCTACAAGGGTTAGTGACAGTGCCATATTTTGAGTACAATGAAAGGGTTTTGTATACAAGTGACTTCCTAATGCCTAGTATGCAACAGATGTCTTTGACGCTGTGGTTTTCATTATGGAGGAGCGGGATGTGGGCTTTGACATTGTCAGACACAATTTGGCGGTGGCCAGGCATGTGGATAGTGGTGACAAACAATGCTTACTTCAGCCAGCTATTGGCCCACTCAGCTGTGCCTGGGGTCTTTTCCCGGCTGTCTCCAAGGCGCGACTTTTGAAAATCTGTTTCCACATACTTATGAAAACAGCTGTAATGTTGCCGACCCACGACGTGATGGACTGCTCAGGGCGTTTCTCCATGCACGAGAACTTTCGCATAGCTGCGAGCTGAGTAGAGAGGCCACGGGTGCGATGAACGCTAGTGAGGGTATCCCAGATGATTTGGGGATCGTCACCATGAACATGGATAATCTGGGTGTCGTCAACATACAGTATAGTGTAATTTCGGCTGTAGCCTTGAGTTGACACAGGGTGAACACATCAACTGTGGCAGCCATTGTAATGACTCCTGAACTATGTTCGGCGAATCTACTTGCTCGATGTCAAACGGCGCACGCCTGTACAACGAGCAAGCCACTGCAGGTGGACTCAAATGACAACTACTGTGAACGAAAGATAAAGATGTGTCCCGCAGGACAAGGGGAATGAGGATAAAGGGACTGGTGAGCGGAACCCTTGGAACTGGCTGCTTGTTAAGGCAGAGAGAACAAATGGATTAGACTGCCATAGCAGTCGCATAGTGTCTACTTTATATACCTGTAAGGAATGCGCACAGACCAAGCTGTGTCTGGGAGCATAAGGCTAAGTATGGTAAGAAAGAAAGCATCTCATGAGAGTGGTTCCTTGATGATGAGAAAAAGAAGAAAAGAAGCAAGCTGACTAATAGCACGTGATCGGTGTATGGTCCAGTCATGTGACAGGTCATGTGACTTTCCCATGATCACGTGGTGATGAAAAGATTATTGTAAAGTAAAAGTTAAAGTGTAGAAATGTACAATGAAGTGTAAAGTAATTGTGAAGTAGGTCCGTTTCGTAACATTACCCCCTCTTTAGGATTTGTATTCCAGACGAGATCCTTCAGAGTGCATTTCAGTGTAATTTTCATAGGAGGAGAATAAGATATCAAATTGTCCCAAGGAAATACCTCTCAATTTTCATGGTGCAGAAGGGTTTAGACGGTGGAAATCTGCCACTGCATCTGGTGCCGTAGTAATGGTGTCGTCAGATTCCCAAGTGCGATCTGTTTCATCACATAACCCAACCAATGAACGAGGTATTGAAGTTTGCGTCCTTGAAGTTGTGATGCAGTTATGTAATCAATTTCAAATTGACCTTCTCCGTCTGCGTCGATGCTAATAGCCTTGGGTCAGACAATTGGTTGTCCAGGTAAGGTTTCTCGATAAGGCTTGACACGAGAGATATTGATGGTGGAGTGAATATGCATCATCTTCAGTAATTTGAGTTTGACTGCGTTGGGAAGGACCTCTAAGATCTCATAAGGTCCTAACCATTGTTGAGTCAACTTCTTTGATGGATACGGCAACTTCAAGTTTTCCGTCGACAGCCAAATGTTACAGGGGAACTCAAGGACGTTCCTAGCACAAGGATTACAGGCTAATCCATGGTCAATTTTCAATTTTTATACCTTTCTTTCATTTTTCTATGCTTTGATCTTTCCTTTTCTTCTTTTATCTT
>JBBPMQ010000252.1:0-30039 GCA_038090375.1 Boletus rubroflammeus | reverse complement strand
CCCGGCCCGTGACACCCCAACGCACGTCCCTTCTCCCCCTCCCCCTCCCCCCCCCTCTCCCCCCCCGTAGCCCACAGCCCCGTGTGATCGACCACCAGAAGCTCAAGGAGCGTCTCGGGTCTGTCGTCCGCTCAAAAGAAGGGTCCGTCCGTCCCACCCTCCTCCACCCGTCCCCCTCCTCCAATCTCCAACAGGAAGATGGTCAATGTGAACGCACAGTTCCCATTCAACCTCCACAACCAGGAACACCCAGAGGGCTCCTCCTACCGCTCCTCGCGCAACGTCTCGGGCGGCACTCTCCCCAGTAGTCGCGCTGCCTCGCCGTCTCCACGCCGCTCCCTTCACAAGTCGCCCTCGACCACGTCATTCCGTCCCGATGGCGAAGACGTTCCACCCTACCTCCCTCTCGTCGCCCACCCTCCAGCCACGATCCTCAACGTCCGGCTTGTAAAGGGCGCTCGCTCAACGCAGAGCACACGTGGTCGTCCCCAGCGCAGTGGCGATTCCAATAGCCGAACGCAGTCCCCCGATTCAACAGATCAAGGACATACTCCCCGTGCGCACCCACCAGCCTCGCGTTTGGAAGAACACTCGCCCACACGTGTGAGTCCCCTTTCGTTACCATCTCCTTGTGACTGTCACGAACCCTGCATTCAAAGCTTCTAGAAACGCCACCCTATCCCGAAAACTTCAGCATACACAACGCTGGCGCCGTGGCACGCTCATGGGGAGACTGACCTTTTCTTCCCTCGTTCATTTCCGGACATTGCCATACATACTCCCTTCTATAGCACACCCCTTCCTTTTTGGGTATCTTCCTGTTATCTCCACGAGGTATCGCTTTCACAACTTTATCGTCTCCACCTGTCGTCGGATCTGGTTGCTTGCGTAGCTTCTTTCCAGATATGTTGTCCTCCACTATTGTGCCTCTGTCCCGACCACAAATATCATCATTGGCTGGGAACTTTGCGAATATGAGTATGAGTCCCACATGCAAAAGTTACCCCTGCACGGAAATTCCCTCTCCAAATTTCAAACACCCAGAAATGGCCTGCCCGCACCCTCCAACCTTAAGTGAGTGACGAGTCGCATGTGCCAAGATTTCCCAGTGCATGCGTTCCCACCCCGTTTGTCTCACTTCCTCGACATGGACCTTGTTGCAGTGCGATCTCGCGTGAATAATTTTGTCAAAACGACTGGCCCGGATCGGGCCCCAATCCTGCGAGTCAGTTCAATTTGTTGCCGTCTGGGCTGCCGTTTCGCCGGAAACGGTACGAAACACGACATGCCAGGCAAAAGAAGAACGTGGACAAGAGAGAAACTCCTCCTCCCCCCATTCCTTGAGAAATAGAATCTGAACCGCGCGCGCGAGGTACGAGCGGCAACCTTGCCAGAATCCATCATCCGCTGGAATTTCGGAAAAAAAAAGATGGCGGAATAATGACGCGTCATCCAAATATAACACCCGTCAAGTTCTCCATGGAGGTAATACGCGAACTGACTGACTTGTTCCATGCGATTGACGCGCGATGATTGGTGAACCCTTCGGACCCGCACAAGGAAC
Source organism: Boletus rubroflammeus (assembly GCA_038090375.1). Classification (NCBI taxonomy): domain Eukaryota; kingdom Fungi; phylum Basidiomycota; class Agaricomycetes; order Boletales; family Boletaceae; genus Boletus; species Boletus rubroflammeus. The sequence goes on along the minus strand of JBBPMQ010000252.1, from coordinate 28,475 downwards.
AGAAGCGGGAGAGGGGGTGGGGGATGCCGCGAGAACGAGGAAGGAAGTGGAACGAACCAGATTCAGACCGGCCCCTGAGCCAGTGACGGGACCTTGAAGTCTGAGAATCCTGGCACTGCATCGAGAGCTTTTAGGTCGCGTAGGAAATGACAAATCGTTTCAGCCCATTGGAAGATAAAGCCTTGCCGGATCCTTCCCATCGCTCGACAGCTCCTACTAGACGCCCACGAGGAGACGCGTTCGGTTCTCGATCTGATAAGAAAGCAAGTTGACATCGCTGTCGTATTAACGTATTGTATCAAAGGACAAGAGACAGCAATCTATTCAGACGTCTTTACGTATATAAGACACGATTTGGAGATCGACCCCACGCGTGTCCATGCACACCGACCGCCAGGAGTCGTGCAATCGGCATGAGCGCTTGAGCTCTGACGTCCCTCAACAAAGGCCAGAAATAAAATAAAAACACAGATACCTTATGTGAGATCAAAGACAGCAAAATATATTCAAACGTTCTTACGTGTTATATATACGATGGGAGATCCATTTTAGGCGCACCCACACCGATTGCTGGGAGTCGTGCAATCGGGCAATGTACTCGGTACTTGACGTCCTTCGTTTTTTCCCCACGTTACATGGGCCCTTGTCGTGTCCTTGGGGAGAGGGGGGGGGAGAACCATCGACGTGAAGCTGTGACCGACCGTCTGGTTGACGTCGTACGGACAGTCAAACAACCGTTACGCGTGGTTGCTAAGAAATCGACGTCGAACACGCCAAAACGACACTCTGGCGCTTAATATTGGATGAGAGTATCAGGCCGCCTTTTGCACGAATCCACCCTATCCAGATGGCGGGTATATCCCTGGATACCGGACGTCGGCCTCGTGCGATAGAGTTAGCCATCCGGAGACCACAGGAGGCATCGGGTTGGGAAAAACGAGGCAGCCAATTACGGATCCTGAGGACACCCTGTCAAGACACGACGGCTGGCTGTAATCTACCCTCAACCCCAACGTTACAAGTGGCCTGTGGCGTCGGTTATCTCCGGAGTCCATCCTCCTTCCCAAGGCCAGCCAGCAAGGAGAGGAAAACACACATTCTTTGGATATGGGGTGGGTAAGTCTGATATACAGTACAGGAAATGCGAGGCTACAACTAGGTACGTAAGATACATCGGACAAGAAACGCTCACACGACTCTTTCTCATTTACAAACCGTGTGTTGCTATATGTCGCATAATCGTCAATGAGGCGAGGACCTCTGTTCGGTGGATGAGCGGGAATCCTGGTTGTCAGGCCGGCCACACCAACGTACCAGCCGCAAGGTGAGGATACGCCTCGTCAATCGTCAACATACAGCCAGACGAACCAAGATAGTCCGGTTCGCCAGCCACCTTGAGCGAATAAAAAGCGACAAGGTATTGACTTTGATTCGTACACTGTGCACATGAGTCCAGTCAGTTCGGCAAGTGGGGCGTAACCGCTTGTAGGAGGGGGGACCATACTCACGGTCCACTCGTGACCTTTAGTGGATCGCCAACTCCATCGATATTCTTGTCCGTCCGATGCAATGAATTTCCTCGTCATGCTACTGTGTACACCTAATATCAGCGGTAGGACCCACGCCTCGAGGCGATCCGTGCTGACCTGCCTAATGGCGAAAGCTTCGCGAGGTATTGGTTCATGGGTATGGGAGCCCCTGAGCGAATGGTGATCGTCCCAAGTGAATTATTCGGGCCGAACGCGAGCGCGATCAACGGATTCGACGCATCGTGCTCGTGCGCCACATTGTGAATCATGTACGCGGTGTGGGTCGGCGCTTGGGCCGTGCAGCGTAGATGCAGACGAAGACGGTCGTTCATGTCGACAAAATCAGACCCCGTCAACTTCCCGGTTTTGTCTTCGAGGAGGTAGGGCATGCCATAGACGGTAGACATGATTGACAAGACGTCGTTGGGGGCGAGGGTGCAATACCGCTCACAGAGGGTGGTGCGGTCTATATGTATCTGCGTCTAGTGTTAAACCATTTTCGGCAGATGGCACATGTAGGACGACATGCCATTCACTGGCAGGCATACTATGCATGGAATCGCGTTAAGCTGCCGATATAGCCATCGGTGAGGTTAACCTTGGCACAAATGGTTTCAAGACCATGCTGCGGCCGTTCATCCCGGTGCGCTGTAAACGAGAGTGGCCAATGGTGGCGAAAGGGGGCATCGCCTCGCGCCCAAGAGTCGTAAACCCGTTCAGTGCGGCGTATCTGACGTTCGACAAATCAGCTTTCACGACAGCGATGACGTACGTCTGAATCGTTAAGCTATTTCAAGGTAAAACCCAAACGTTGACCATGACAGTTGCGTCAACCAAACTTGCAAGCACAGGACTGCATGCATACATGATGACACAGTTCATGTTGAACACGAGGTAGAACAGACCCTTTGACTCGAACAAGCAGACTGAAGGAAAAGGAGGAGTGCATCCCTGGACAGTGTCCTTCAAAAGGGCTTCCGTGTAATTAGATCAATATGTGTCAAGTTGACTGTTAAGGTCGACGGTAACAGCCGGACGCCATGTGCACCGCTCAGTTGTGTGTCGTGCAATGCATCCAACAACACGCCAGTGAGAATCCTCATCGTAGTCGATGGGATACGTCAACACGAGAGTCCCGCGGCTCCCAACGTGAAGGCGGACACTACGTTTGTCCGTTTCATCAAAACGAGGACGTCGAACATATCGATTGCGTACACATGAACCCACGGGGGTTGTGCGCACCTATAGAACACAGGCACATTACCTTCTGTCATAAGATGTGTAAAAAGAAGATCGTCACCGGCAGTTTTCACTAAAACACATGATCGAGATTAGGCGCCGAGTACCGGACGAGGACTGGGCGGGGAAATTATTGTCCCCTTCTGTTCGCTCGGTGAACCCATGCACAAGACTGAGGCGTACAACATACTGAGGAACCCGCTAGTTGTCTCTGCGACGGGGCCTATCCCTCGCCGCATTCATGCCCCATATCCTCCGATGCCTTTCTCGCTCCTTTTCCCGCTCAGTTTCATCGTAGTCCCTCATCCGGGAACGGCGCTCCTTGGGGTCACGGGTAGGCGACCGGCTGCGACGGTCTCTCTCATCATCGCGTCTTCCGCGGGTGGGAGACCGCGATAGTGATTGATCTTGATAATGTGTCCGACCGTCTTGTTCGTCATGGACTACCCTACGCGCTTCCTTGCGAGCGCGTTTCTCTTCTTTACGCTCCGCTTTTCTGCGACGCCTCTGTACTTTCTCTTGTCTATGCGCTGCATCATCCTCGGTGGTTGGAGCAGCGGCGCCAGCAACAGTCGTCGATGAGCCTGCTGCGGATTGTGTAGCATTCGCTCCAGTTGGACCAAAGCCTCTGAAAACCCAAACGATGTCAGTCTTGGTTGTGTGACATTCGCGGATGCGACTCACAGTGCGATGGAAAGAGCTTCTGCCTCTGCCTCTTTTACCTTACGAATTTCTTCTTCTTTTTCTGATTGGGTAGCAGTCTTGTCCCTACTGTACCAGTGGATATCCTTGCTCTTTTGCCATCTTCCAGTTGGCGCATTGATACTGTGGCCGATGTAGTGCTGTAACGTCAATCAGCGCGTTGCAAAGAAGATATACGTGGTTGTGCGCACTTCTCTATCCTTGTCTGCGGAAACGTCGGACCACTTGAACTCTGCTTGACCCCCTCGAGTTCCTCCACGAATGGGTTCAAACATTGTCAGCACTAGCAGCACTAGCACTGTGTGGTAGTCACGGTTCACAAGGTCTGCTTTCAATCTCCGACTATATCTCCGACCGAAACACTTGCCCTGATATCTAGATGGTGCCTGCTGAGTGCCTCGCCACCTTGCGTGCGTGATCCGCACTCCTGCGGGATGCCGACACCCCGCTCTTCGACTTGGCACCGTTGAGAAGGTTGGGTAAGATTTGGGTGGTAGCCGTGTGGTCGTGTGGTCGTGTGGCGTGCGGCGTGGACGTGAACCCTTTCTTTCCGCACCGAACAAAATCCCTGTCGGCTTCAGGATGATACACATGCCATCCTTTTCTTGGCTGCCAGAACGGTGTGCTCTATATGATTGATGTGCCGGGTAGTTTCCGATTGCAGCTTGCGGCGTTTTCATCTTTAGCCCACTAGCCTCCGCTCAATTACCTTGGACCAGGTTCTTTTCGAGGACGCCAAGGTTTGTGCGTTCAACTCGTCTGTGAAATGGAATGGCGGACTCGGTACTATGAAGTGGAAGTAACACCCTCGGGTACTAGACTAACACTCGTCTCGCCGTTGGGCAGCGTCGAGGAAAACATCTTATCGATACGGGTGGTCGTAGTGAGACAGATTCGTCCAAGTCGCAAAACATGCTCGAGCAGTGCCGCTTTTCGAATCGAATTATTATTATTTTCTAATTTCAGAGAACTCCGGCTAGCAACACTGCTTGCACTCTTCCCCCCATGACCATCCCTAGCGCTCCGTCTGTACTCCATCTGAACCCCAGAAACAGCTGACCTGTGAATCAGACACCTTATCCCCCAGCAGAAACAGCGAACGCGAGCCTTTCAATTGCTTGACCTCGAGCACTATCGCACTTCTAGCCGACTCATCCACCGGTCTGAACCATTTCCTGGACACTCTAACATTCGCCCGTAACCTCGACGGGCATTGGCACGCCTCAAAGATGCGCCTGACCGTTAATATAACCGTCGCACTTCCTTGCAACATGGGGCACAGCTCTTGCCTCCTCCCAATCGCCGGTAGTAACGGTGCAGCGTCATCACACTAGACACGACAAAGGGACAGGTGCGTGCAGCATCCGTACTACCTAGCATTGACCCGAAGATTGTCGTCGGACAGCAGACTTGGGCATTATCTGGGAGTCGGCAGGTCACTTGCCCATTGGTGGATTCGATCAAGCAGTGCCGGGTTAACCCCTTATCCGAGGACAAACAAACCACGCCACGTCGACATTTCCCCGAATTTTCCGAGTCTCCCAGCCGAGACCGCAATGAGACGACGTTCCTGCCGCCTCATCTCGCTGTTTTGAAGGCATTATGAAGGGTCAATTCCACTACGAGCACCCCTGCGGCGTCGACGATCCATTGTTTTCGTGTACCGTATTCAATGGTATTTTTTTCAATATACCGCGCGTTTGTTTTGTTAATTCTTACGTGGGCGCACGGGCCCGCGTGGCAAACGAAACGGGGTTTGGCTGCAAGTGGAAATCGCCGAACAGAACCCAAGTTGGTGTGCTCCTCAACCTTCCCTTTTATCTGTCGCGCAACCTCTATTGCAATATTCTCCTTTTCCTCATTCCCACTCCCGATGAGCAAAAAGGCATCTAAAAACAATGAAACAGAGACGAATTATGCAGAACGCGATATCGTTTTAGGTAAAGTGCGCGGGTTTCCTCCATGGCCTGGCATAGTATGTCGCGTCTTCTGCTTACCTTTATGAGCCCTCGTTTATCGTTTTCACTTATCTAGGTCGTGAACCCCGACCATGTTCCACCCGCCGTCGCCAAGGAGCGCCCTACCGGCAAGAAGACGATATTCCACTGTGTCAGGTTTTTCCCCGTAGGAGACTTGTGCGTCTCCATCATCCTTGTTTATTCTCGCGATAATCGACACTGTTTCCGCACAGTGCATGGCTTGTATCAAAGGATATATCGAGATTGAAGGAACATGAAATCCGTGCATACATCAGCGAGCCACACAAGAAAAATGCAGACCTTCTGGCTGGATATAGAATCGCTCTTGATCCCGAAAAGTGGGAGAAGGAGCGGGAGAGTTTGGAGATGGCTGCCGCAGAACAAGAAGACAACGCACGAGTCGACCAGCTCGAGACCGAGAATGAGGACGAGGAGACGAAGAAACCTGTCAAGTCAAAGAAGCGTAAGCGGGACGCTGAGGCAGCTTCTGCGAAGCCCAAGAGCAAGCCAAAACCGAAAACTGACAAAAAGGCGGCTACAGGGAAGTCGAAGAAAAACGGAGCCAAGTCTAAGGAGCTGATCGAGTCCGAGGATGAGGGAGACCAGGAAGCCGAGGCTGAAGCTGAAGACGAGGATGCTGGGACGAGCGCTAAAGCCGCTCCACTGCCTTCCAAGAAGCCGAAGCGGGAGAAAGATGAAGAAGTCGATGGTGCGATATCGTACATTGACTTTTTCTTGTATCTCCTGACCATTGTCTTCCTTAGCTAACCTGGAAGGAGATCCCGAGGCTCGCAAAGTGAGAGAGTGGCGACACAGGCTGCAGAAGGCTTTATTGGGCAGCAAGGGTGCTCCATCAGATGAAGTGAGTCATCCGCACGGCGCAGATTGCCACCACCGACGAAAATTGCGCAGGATATGCCCGCCTTGGACCTACTATTCACAACGGTAGAGCACTACGAACATCCAAACCTCATCAATTTCCTCTCAGTATGTTTTTGTGGTATTGCGAGTAGATTTTTTCACCATTGATCATAATTTTCATGGGTAGTTTTCTAAAATCGGCAAGGTCATGCGTCACATTGCGGCTCTAACGCCGGACAAGGTGCCTCGCGACGAAGAATTCAAGTTCCGAGCACGAGCGAAGGCCCTGGTAGACAAGTGGCACGCCATACTTGGTGCCAACAAGCCAAGTGAGAATGGTGGTGAAATTACTACCAACGGTGCACTAGCAGATGTGGCTCCAGACGCATTTGAAGCCAAGGTAGCATCATCCCAAACACAGAACGCTATCTCATCTGTTTCAGCTGCAGACATAACGATGTCAGAGGCATGAATTTGCTGTGGTTATCTCCTTTCTAATGATTTGCCCACTTTTTAATTTTGGTGTTTTCGCGAGCCGGCCGTATGACGGCTCATGGCGTCGTGTCAGTCAAACTCACATCGTTTGGCATTATGCGGGATATTATGTTGTGCCATTTCTGTGCCTTCAACCACGTTTGTTACTACGCTGTACATGTTGTCGTGATCAATTGCAACTTGCTCATATTCCCTAGGTCAAATTTGTAGTGCAGAAAATACGAATATATTCCATATGCATCGGACTCGGCGGGGACTCGAAGCGGAAGCCCTTCGGCAACACCCGGCCGACCTTGTGCTTGCCTTTACAAATTACAAGCCGTTCCGTTGATAGAAAGTAAAGAAGGAACGACTATCTTTCTTCGACTCCTTGGTTTGCCTACTATGGAGACTAGATGAAAGTAGGTACTTACTTGATCTGCAAATCAAGACTGCTCCCCATCTAGGCAGACTTCCAGAGCCACGGCGAGCACTGGTGCCGGACTTGATTCAATTGCACCCAAACACCCAAACCAGCGGCTCGTAACCATCCTGTTCTGCGTTACCAAGTCTTAGCGTTGGTTGGCGGTCACTTGCAGGCTGTTACATGTGACTATAAGCGGGAACTCCATTTCATTGCATCGAGTAATAATGTCCACAGACAACTCGCACCCCACAACGTCACGTTGCGTCAATTATGTAGTTCGCCAGAGTTCGACCCGCTTTTGACCCCAGGATAGAGGAACTGACAAAATTGGAACCAGGTCCCGGTCTCGCCCCCTCCCGTCGGAGCACAATATACTTTCGCTTCGCAACCATGTAATACTAAGAGATTGGAGGAGGACGCCATGGCGATGAAGACATTGTTCTTGCACAGGTATTGTTCCAGCAAATTGTCCATGGCATCACCGGTGCGCTTTCGGCTAACAATGCGATGCACTAGGGGCGAGTGCGCCGTTTCAGAAGGCCGTTCCATATCTTGGACAATTGTATCACGAAGTCCGGAGCATCGCTGATTAAAAGCGGTTGCACGCTTGGGTAAAGAACTTGGCCGGCCGTGGGCAGTACTTATCTTCCTGCACCAACGTGCCCCTTGATGTTACCCCATTGGTCTTTCTACGGTATGAACACCGCTCCCAGGAGAGCCTTCTGACTGAATAACCCAATTGAAATTTTGACAGATGCGCCTGACCCCATCTCGCAATATCATCATCACGTGCTCTCGCCAGCCGCATCAGTGCATCTATCTCGGCAGACTTTTCCTTCCGACAGCGTACTCCGTTTGGTTTCCGTCGGATGCCTGAGCGTCGCATCCATCGAATTGCCTCATTAGGGACCGGTTCCGTCCAGCAGATAACTCCATATTCATATTCGAGAACGGTCCCACCATACCTGGATGAGATGATGACCTGAAGTGCCTTTGGATGAAATTGTGGATACCCCCACACCATACGGACGGATATGAACTCGATTTCCAATCGTCCCTTTCGGTGTTTTGGCCTCTTGTTCGTGATCAAGGATGTCGAATGCAGATTCGATCTTGCAAGGGAGGAATACTAATCGAATGGTGATGAGAAGGACGAATGTTGAAGAAGTGAAACGCTCCGACGGGTTCGCCTGGCTGATATATTGGTTGTACTGGCCCCGTCCAGGTGCTATATGGGTTCATCGCTATCACCGAGGTCGAGCACGATATCGGGCCTGACCCTTGACTAACACTTACTTGACCTGATGCCAAGGTGTTTGTCGTAGTCTTTGTAGTAGGACCATAGTATCAGATACACGTGTGCCCCTGTGTGATGCTCAAATGATAGGCTCAACCATCGCTGACTAACAATCATTACCTCATGGTAAGTATCATGTTGCTAAATGGCAACTCATGGATTTCCTTCCACCAAGTTCAACTTGGTTTGAACAGACCGGATGCTTAGACTACCTGGGAGTCTCCAGTATGCTCATCGGCACTGGCTCACCAGTCGAACTCTGACCGCGAGGACGTCAAAGTTTCCAGTTCAATTACGATCCATCGTTCCGGACACGCAAACAGCACCCGACAACAGGTCGTTTTCCACATCTTCACCCATCATGGACGAGTTGCCTTCCAATGTGTGCCAAGGAGCAGGTACGCTCGATGACGTGGTGAGCCAGAATGCCAGTGGAGCTTTGCCATGCAGCATCAGCCTGACCGCGCTTTTCAGATTACGCGCTCGAAAAGTGGGTCGTGTTTGATGGGAGGAATGTTATCCTCCAGAGCTCACTTATCCAACAATCCCAGAATCCTCGGACGTTCAGAATATCGTCCTTGAGTTGCCCGAAGTCGCCCGCATACCAACCAGGAAGCGTACCTTTCACATTAACCATGACGACCTCGAGACCCTTGTCCGACCTCTCCTGTCATATCATTGGCATGTTGGTCGCGTTGGAAATGTCGTGGATGTTCTCCAGGTGTTCTCCTTGAACAAACTCCTCAATTTCAAGAGTTTTCGCTCGGCAGTCGATTTCTTCGACGCACTTGCGGACATTCAAGATAAAGAAGACGTGAGTAGCATAGAACATGATGGACACGTGTTACCTGCATTGAAGAACGCATCAGCATCACGCGCGTGTCACTGTCGATTACTCCAACGTTTACGTTTCCACTCATACACATGCGGCATACCAGCATACCTCTGATACAGACGCGGAATCAAAACCGGTCAAAGTTCCGGGCCTCACAGCCCGTGATATTCGGTTTGCGGTTAAAGTCGAAATGTTGCACGACAAGTTCTTGGACGATCGGCGTGCGGTTACAAAAGTGCCGGTCGACTGCCAGTTTACAAGCATGGTCGATGGAACAGCTTCGACGACGGTATCCGGCGTCGCATGGATAAGACACAGGAACACTTCACAAACGACATTGCATATATGGTTGCTGCCGCGTAACACACCTGATAACATACAACTCTTTGACTGGGTAAAGCTTAATTGGACAGGTTAAGCTATCGAATAAATACATACGCAGGCCATCATCTCGCTCTTATCTTCCCCAGATGAACTCGGTGATGGTTCTTATCTCACTGTCTACATCGTCCATGAATGCAATCCTTTCCGCCGCAAGGTCTTGCTGCATATGCAGTTCGTTAGTCGTCCCCGTCAACGGCACGATACTATGTAGCTGGGCAAGTTTGAAGATAACCTGGGCAGGCGTCACGTCCAACCGGCCAGCAATGGTTATGACCGCTGGATGGGTAAGTAAGCTCATTGATCCAGAGAGCGTCCAAAAAGATCTACGGTTATCGAGCATTAGCCACTTACTCACTGGCGGAGAGAAAAGGGTACAAACTGATATTCAATTCCATGATCTTTGCAATACCTCCATACATCAAGGTCCCACGTATTCCCCTCATACCACCGATTTTGCACGACCTGCACCTTCCTCAACTCTCCTAAAGTAGCAAGAACACGTACGTCATAAACGTTGCTGACGCCGATCTTGCGTACGGTCCCTGCATCCTGGGCGGCCATAAGTACGCGCCAAGCCTCCAAGGTTGCTTGCATTGTCTTTAGAGGTGAGTGAAGGAGATAAGAGTCGATATAAGACGTCCGGAGATTGCGCAAGGACACCCGTAGAGACGTTGCAATTTGGTCTTTGACAGCATCCTTGACGTTGTAGGGAATCGGTTTGCTGAGGTCTTGTCCCCCGATTGACGTGAACCTGCATTGCATAGAACATGTGAACACTCGAGGGGACATAGTCTCTGAAGGAGATCGAATGTGCACTTTGTCTGGATATGAATCTCTTCACGTTTTATATCATGTTTTTTCTGCAAGACATCAAGTGCCTCGCCAACGAGGTCCTCCCTGTGAGAAGCGAGGGTCGGATCTGAGATACTGCTCCCACCACAGATAAATAGAAGTGTACCTGTAGTGCTTGGGTTGACAAGCTGGGGGATGTGTCAAGCCCCTGAAACATGTTGTCATGCCGCTTATGGACTCACCTGTATCAACAGCACGAAATCCTTGTAAGAAGGCGTTGACGACGAGGTGTGTTGTACGCTCTCCTTTCCTGAGTTCACGTCCGCAACTCTGGTGAACAACAAGGATGCGTTGCAAGTACTAGCTCACCATGCTGTTCCGTAAATGATCTTTGGCGAAAGGACGTTCATGGTATATGACAAGCACTGAAATCTCACGCGGGCTTGACTGAATGCTCTCACCGACAAATGTATAATCAGGTATCATAAGTTTGCCGTTTTGCCATGGCCGCCGATCGGACGCATGACTAGCCTCGTCCCACGCTACAGAGTGGTATCAACCTTTGGTATTGTTCTCTTGGTAACGTACAACAACCGAAGTGCTGGAAGCCGACGGGGTATAGTCAACAAGGAAACGCAAACGACCCAGTAGAGACGCAATGTCCCAGACAGTACGCTCACGAAAGGCGTACACAGCGGAAAGACTTCGTCCCAGTACGTTCACACGTCTCCGTTCCTACCTCGTCTGAGTACGAGAAACGTCGGACACCTCTGACTAGTTGGCCAATTATCCAATTCGAGGATAACTAGTCCTCACTTCGCATCGATGACTTGCACATGGCAAGGAGCAAGGTAGTTAGCCCACAAATGATCAAGGTTGATAGGGAACGGAATATGTGTGGGTTTTCGCGACAGAGGAACATGTACTCACGATCGAGCTAGACGCTTCAATACCATGGAACCGCAAGCTCTCTGCTCCGCGAATGTTAGAACGACTTTCTTCGATTTGCTGGACACTTTGGTTTTTCTACCCCGGGACAGTCCTTGGCAGCATGACCTTTTGTGCGACACGCAAACAATACTGTGTCAGCTTGACGGTTTGATGTATCCTTAAGTCCACGTTGCTCGGTGCGCCTCTTCATGTAACCGCTATTGCAACAGTCTCCCTCCCTTTCCCTTTCCTTCTACACCCGTCTCTCCTTCTGCCTCGACCTCCCGGCGTTCGTTCATCACCACGGCACCCGTCTTTTTCGGATGCACGGAGTCTCCCTGACATCCATCTAGTTTTTACCTCGGATGCAGGGGTATTCGCTAGGTGTCGTCGTTGGATCGGTTGCAAGTTTGTGACGAGCTCATGATTGTCCAAACAACTTAAATGCTCGGCTTGATATGGAAATATAGCCCCTTTCTCGACTTGTCCGAGTCAGTCGGCCGGTCCTGGTTCCATCGTATCAGACGTACTAACGCCATCACGCACATATACTACGTACACTCTTATCTACCTCCTTTTATTTTCACTCTCCGTCTCAGGCAGCATTACATTACTTATAGCATCCTTTCTCTTTCCATTCCCCTCAGTCATTCTTCTTCTCGACTGAGGTGAGATCGATTTCCTACCAAGTACTCGATACATATTCATATTGACTTTACATTAGTTTGTGATCTCGTTCACACTAGTTCACTCCAGCCCGAGCCGTCTTGTCCCCTTGAGACATCAGAGACTCAGTATACGTATACTTGAATGATACTCCAGAAGGCTTCCTAACGAGCACGTACATTCTACCATGGCCTTCGTCAACAACTACACTGCCGAGCCAGAAATTCCCGAGAGCGTGTTGTATGGCCCCGAACCATACGACCTCAACTTCGTCCTTCCAATCCCTCAGCTATCCACCAATAAACTGCGACTCGTCCCGTTCATCCCTCGCGTTCATGCCGCCGCCTACCTTGATGGTATCCGCGGACACGAGTCCATGTTCAACCACATGCCCATCGCTCTCGAGCACCCAGCCGACTTCCTCCGATTCGTCGAGAAGCGTCGGCGGGAGACAAACGGTCTCCTGTTCGCAGCGCTCGATACCACCCGTCCAGACTCCGATCATCCCGAGTGGGAGGGCTCGTTGGCGGGATTGTTCGGGGTCTTGGAAACCAACAAGACGGAACTCGTCGCACAAATCGGACCCGCAATCGTCCTTCCTGCGTTCCAGCGAACCCACGTTGGCTCTCATGCTGTCGGGTTACTGTTAAAGTATATTCTTGAACTCCCACCTTCTGGACTCGGTTTCAGAAAAGTCAAGTGGGCTGCGTCTTCAACCAACGCCGCCTCTAATAACCTCGCCAAACGAATGGGATTCAAGTTGGAGGGGGTGTTGAGATGGAAATACGTGGTGCCAGCGGTCGAGGGATATCAAAAATCGGGGAAGGAAGCGAGGATAGGTGATGCAGGAAACGGTTTACTAGGTATAGATAGTAATGACTGGGCAGCGTGTTGGGACGACTGGGAGGAAAGTGGAAGGGAGCTTGTGGAACGTGCCTTTGCAAGGGTAGCATAACTACTCAAGGGAAAACTTGACACTGAGTTATGCAATGTGGTGCATTAGGCCGCAATTTGTTGGCACACTTCGTCCAATTGAAGACGGGCCCCGTCTAACGGGGGAGTGTACCACCTGCATCACCATCCCCAAGACTACGATAAACAGGTGAGCTGAGTGAATAATACTTCACGGAGAGGACAGGCTGACTTTTCCCGTCTGCCTCATCGAATGTCTTATATCCCAATCCACCTACTAATCTCATGCCATCACGGCAAAAAGCTCGTCAGGGCTCTGCCGGCCATCTGCAAGTTATCGCTTGACGACTTTTCCGTGAACCATTGAGGTGTGATTGGCCGCAAACGCAAGTTTAGGTATGCATTGCTTCTATGCTGAGTGTTATTTGGAGGGTCTTGCTGACGCAGAGTGTAAAGGGAGGCCTAACCACTTACGCCGCGGATGACTGGATCGCATCACGGTTTGTGGAGAAGTGTGATAATGTAATCTAATCCATTTTGCCTCATTTTACCTCATAGACAAAATGGATTAGATTACATTATCACACTTCTCCACAAACCGTGAAGCCCTGGCTACGGCAAATTTTGCAGCGAACAACAATGATCCCAAGGTTGCCATATATGTCGCCAATGCCTCTTTATACCCCCAAAAAACTGTGCTATTATCGACCCAATCTGCCAAGGTTACAAGCGATCAAAGCTATAGTAGACCCAGACAATGTCGTGGGTCTCGCTGGCGGTTTCAAACTCTGGCTTTTATTTATACCATACAGCGAACGCATCATATTAGTTAAAAGTAGTGATATAGTGTGCTGACCTGTATTTCCGTTGCCAGCATGAAATATGGATGGTATGGATGAAAGGACCGAAGTGTTGGAAAGGCAATGGTCATGGGTGTGAATTTCTCCTTCGAAGAAGAGCCATGGTTGCTCCCGCGAACTGCTGTGGTTTGTCGTGTATGAAATACCACAAGTTTGCGATCCATGTTTTCCGTGCGCGTCTCTGAGTACCCCAGCTGCGTCGTAAGGGTGCCGTATGTCAGAAATAGGCGCTAAAGTGAATGTAAGAAACAGACCTTGGTCTCTCCTGCTCCTCCGGATTCCTGGATCGAAGAATAAATCGCATTACGAATGCATCCTCGTCATCGGCATCTGCATGACATGTGAACGGATGAGCGAGTCAGCGGGTAATCACACAAAGACCTACAGTACTTCTTCTCAATGCGATGATACTTGTAACCGAGCTTATCATACAACGTATATGCAGCCCTGTTCGACTTTCGGACATGCAACTGGATGTATTCGAAGTCAACGTCCTCGCGCAGCATGGCATCCTCTAAAATCTCCATGTTGGCCTGCGACGTTTATAACGATGACCAGCGTAAAGAAGAAAGACGCACTGGTCAGATTCATTAGCTTTTGGGCAAGACCAAGCCTTCTGTATGGTCTGTGGACAGACAACGAATTGACCTGACCAATCGGCGTATCAGAGTCACCATCCTCATCGGGTTCTCTATTGCCTGATCAGAGCTACTCGCTTTACAGAAAAGAAGGACGCACATCGACGACAGGACATATCCCACCACCTTCCCGCTCTCGTCCTCGGCCAGAAAGGACAAGTCTGGCCAGGTGAGTATAATGCGCGTCCCTGGTCGTCAGTTGGAGGGGTGACGCTGCAGCCTGCATGAGTGGAGAAGCTCACAATACCACATGTAGTAGTTCTCTGGGATGTTACACAGGTTGCACGCGAGGACATTGACAATATCGCTGAGCTGGCCGTGCGCCGGGACCGACAGTTAGGTGATTCGCGCTCGTGAATGCTACTGGGAACATACCTCTACTCTGCGTATGTTCATCGAGGACTGGCAGTTAGATCTAGATGTCGAATGAAAAGTAAGAAAGTAAGAAAGGACGGGTTCTGCCAATTCGACGTGCCTACCTTGCTATGTGCGACAATGTAACAAGGTCACCTTCGGAACACTTGCCTTAGCTCGCGGTAAAAGGGCGACTTTAAGAGAGCAAAGTGCTGTACGACCACCCGACGTAAACTAGACAGGAAGCGCTATGAATCAGGCTCCGACCTTCTAGAATCTCATCACCATTGTCTGCTAGTTGCTCCACACCACACACATGGCATGGCAAGCGACTTTCGAGAAGGGAGTTGCCTGTTTCAGGCGTGGTGACCTCGAGGAAGCACTCATTCACATGAACCAGGTGAGATCTGATATTCACGACATTGCAGTTATTCCCTCATCCAAGATCCAACAGGCTGCCGAACTGGAAAGCAGTACTTTCATCATCTACGATTCGCGCGCAGCGGTACACGAAAAACTCGGCAATCTCAAAGCTGCCCTTCTTGACTCAAAACGTGTCGTTGACCTTGCACCCAACCGGTGGCAGGGTTACGCTCGTGCAGCGTGTCTCTTCGACCTTCTCGGGAAATATGGCTCTGCCATTAAGATGACCGACCATGCTTTGAGTCGTCTGCGACCGGAGGATGTTCAGCGGCACACTCAACTAGCAGAACTGCGAGAGAAGGTTGTCACTGCGCAGGCGGCTGCCGAGAAACAGCGGTTGTCGCAGGTTGCCCAGACCTCATACCTCTTGGGAAAACTGCCAGTGGAGACCCTAGTAGAGATCTTCACCATGCTGATTGACGAGGATCACGCTTGGGCTGTCAAGCTCTCTCACGTCTGTGGACATTGGCGACGAATTCTCATCAATACACCCTCCGCATGGCAAACGCTCGTGTTATCCAAGAAACACCCTTTGCAAAAAGCAAAGTTGTGGAAACAACGCGCCAAGAACCGCATCGTTCGCTTCTCGGTTACCTTGTCACAGCTGGATAGAGCCTCCATTTTTGCTCAACTTCAGGATATATCCTGGGACGATCTATCGAGCCTTCGCACTTCTGGCGAAGCATTTATCGAACTTTATCAGATGCTCTCCGATATCTCCATGCCACATACGTTCTCGAAGCTTGGCGAACTGACCTTGCTTGAATTCACGGACTCTGACCAGCTGTCTTGTTGCCTCTCCGGTCCCGACTGGAAACTCACAACTCTTCACTTGGATGGAATCATTTATATGATGGACGAATGGTGGCAACGGATCCAACAGCTCAAGGAGTTACACCTCGCTGGAATTGTTGTTCGTTTTTCCATGCGAGTGTTTACGGCTAACCCATCACTCGAGAGATTCGTCTTGAATGTCCAGAGAACGGGGCACCTCGACCTCGAGCTAGATAATGACGCTGGGCCCGCGTCTATGGACAATCTCAAAAGCATAGAGTGTCGAGACATTATCAACCCTTTCAATTTCCTACGTGCTATCGTCGCGCCGTCGATCACGCACTTTAGCATGTTCACCGCTTCTACGATGGCGGACGAGACTCTACTTCATATCGCTTCCCGTCCTTCTCTCGTCGAGCTCCGTATTTCCAATTGCAGCCTGAGTCCATCCACCCTACCAACGCTTCTTTCCTCCACGCGCAACCTCGAGACGTTACAGATCAACACCGTCCACGCAATCGTGAACGAGTTGTTCCAGTTCCTTACCCCAAAGACGGTCGATTCACCATACGGACTACCGTGTCGTGCACTAAGGCACGTCGACGTCTCTGGGTGTTCCGACCTCACCACGTCGAGCACGTATGCCTTCGTCAAGACCCGCGTGCAATATGCGTCCGAATCTGCTGGGTCGGCGGAGAAATGTGCCGTCATTGCATCACTCAAGGTGGACGGATGTCCAAACATCGAACCCGACATGTTGCCATGGTTTAGGTCAAGAGTTGTTCAATTTAGCTGTATATATGTCACGAAAAAAGACTACAGGAAGAACCGAAGACGGTATCTAATCCAATGATACCTCATCATACATGCAGCGAAAATATGTACGCGTTTCAGGTTAACGCTCGCGAGTGTGTACAACATGGAGGAGGGGCAGAAATTCAAGTATGACTTATTGAGTACGCCCGGTAACTAAGTGTACCTTTCTTGTCCTTTCGTTGGTGCTAGCTCGGCCGTGTACTGCGTGATTTGTGAACAATTTGCGAGGAACCTGTGCCCATGGAATTCGATGAAGAACCGCTACGAAGATGTCGCAATTTGTAATAGCAGACTTGGTGACAATGAGAAACGACGGAACCGGAACCCCGTAGAACCCGCGCACTCAGATCACAGGAGGCTCGGTGCCGGACGATGATAATCAAGTAACGCACAAAATGATCGGTACTTGTTAGGCCATCTTCGTGCGGGTTTTTTCAGCCAATCCTCTGGGTCCCTGCCAGATCGTTCATGGCTTTTTGTACCTCGAGTTTCTCCATAACAGCACGATGCAAGCTTGTTTTATTCTTATTCTTCCCCTTGGTCAGTGCGCCGGCAGCTTCATCGGTACTGCCAAGAGGGGCAGTCGTGCGTTCGACTGGCGCATCCTTCGTGGTAAGGTGTGAGGGAACAATGATAGGTGTCTGGCGCGGAGGCGGCGGCCACTGAAATGCGTCGTCAACAAATAGGGGAAAGTATCATCACAGCTACTCACACCACGGTTGGGTTGGTTGAAGTGTAGCGCCGCCCATGGGGGATATTCATTTTCTAGTTGTATGATATGGTCTTCTAGAAACTGCAGACGCACAAGCAGTGTACGTGGTGGTGCAGGAACTTTTTGCGGACCATCAAGCGAGGTAACTCCGGAAGGCAACAGGAGACATTACCGTAGCGTACCGCTACATGCGATTCAATGTTCTTCAACCTCTCGTCTATTGCGAGTTGGTGTTCGCTTGGTGTATCATCTGTGAGGGCGCTGAGTTTCTCCTTCGCCTGTGCTTCTTTTCCATCCGGACCCTTCACTGTCCTTCGCAGGGGCCCATCTTCATTCTTTGCTATATCATACTTCATTTGAGAGTCTCTGTCCAGGGTTTTCGAGTCTGTCCTTGCGCACGATGGGATATGCTCGGTACTCTCTGGATCGACGTTGAGTCGCCGTCGCTTCTGTGCCAACGATTCGAGAAACTCGGCGCGATTTGACGCGTCGTTCTTTGCACGATTTTGGGCGAGGAACTGTGAAATAGCTTTCGTGATCTTTAAACGCGTTTCCAATCAATAACATCAGCGACAAAGGGAGACTTTCAGGCTTACTGTAGACTGAGACTGGGGCTCGGCACCGGTACTCAAATGTATATAGTCAAGCTTGCGTTCTTCGAGCGGACGCTCCTTCGGTTCTTCCCCTTCTTTGAATTTGGCCAACGTCTGGCCCGCGAAAATGAAATATAAACCAAAATTGCATCCAGAAAAACGTGTTTTCCGCACCATGAGGTCGCGTACTAAATCACCAATCGCCCCGGGGACACTCTTTCTCTCCCAATCGGCATTCAAAACGACCATGTCGTCCTCGAATCCCCTTAAGGCTTGTGTTAACCCCACCTTCTTCAAGAACGCGCGTATGACCTCGTCCCAATGTCTGTATACGGGCTCGGGTGTCGGTGTTCGCGGTTTCGGCAGGGGCTTGCGCTGGCGAGCCGCTGGTTGCGGCTGGTACTGTTGATACTGCGCGTATGGAATCTGTGTGTAGTGTGTCTGCTGATAGGGCGAACTCCCAGACGCAGTGGCGTAGGGATATCCGGAGAGCTGCCATGCGTTCTGCCAGGCTCCGGGTGGGTAGCCCATATAGTAGGCCTGAGCTGCATTTTGCTGGCCTTGTGTCTGCGCTTGAGATTGTGCTTGTTGGGCGAGGTGGGCCTGAGTGTATTGGACGGGTTGTTGTGGAGGTTGTGGAGGTTGTGGAGGGCCTGCCTGGGCGTTCGGTTGGACGGGATTATAACACGGTTGTTGCGGTACAGTTTCCGACGTGCTGGATGTCGTCGTAGACGCTTGTGAGGGTCCTGCTTGGAATGCTGGAGGTCCGTTCGTCATAGTCGGTGCTGGTTCACCCACGTCGGGGTTGGTCCGAACATGATACTGTCTCAGGAATCTCATACGAGAGATCGACATGCATCATTATGTAACGTTCTCGCCGCTCGGTCACCTTGGAACCACTAGTACGTTTTTCATTGAATATAATTAGATGGACAGGATAAGCAAACACGGCAACGAGTGCGCAGATAGTCAGACCTCAGCCAAGATATGTACCAGGATATCTTTTACCGTCTCTCGTTCCCATTGAACCGTTTCCCCTTCCTGAGATTCGTTACCATGGGTACTTGTCGCCCCACAAACCCCACTACTCAATATTTCATCGAACGGCGAGTCCCGGACTCGAATCCGATGTGACACAACCCTCGGAAACATTCTCGCTATATCCGCCTCCGATACGTCCAATTCTATTGGCTGTTCCGATCCACTGGCCACGCTGTGCTGCAGGCTTGAACCGCCGAGGGCCTCGTGTGTCTCCGGGACATCGAACCTTTCTACGAGCCCGTCGGAAGAGGCACTTGCTATGCTGGGGAGCGAATGTGGATAGGCAGAGGTGCTGACCGTCTCGTGGGATCGTTCACCATGCTCTTTGATGAGCTCGGCACCGGTGCAGTCTGCACCGAGTACACGACTCGCACGTACGAGAGCTTCTGCATCTTGACGCGCGCGTACCGTAAGCATCATACCATCCAACGGCCCATAGTGCCGTGTGGCACTGAACAGATCAGCGAGGTAGATGTTAAGCGGGGGCCTTATGCGCGCCCGAGTCACGCATAGGTGTTTGAGTCGCTGGAGGAGAGCCGAGGGGATCACCCGAGACTGTGGTGGTGTCGGCGGACCAGGTAAAGAACTCAACGAGTGTAACACTGGGAAAGCCGCGGAGGCAGTGAGGGAAGTATGCGGTGACGAGAGTGTTGCGGACGGAGATGAAGAGGGCCGAAATTGGCGCATTGCCGAGCGGGTCTGCGCCCCGACGTCGACGGAGGAGCTCATCGCGAACCTGTCGAGCTGTGGGAAGACATGGTCACTGAGGGAAAAGGTATTTTCGTGAAGGGGATGCATACGAGACTCTTGTATATTGGAGGTCTCTCCCGTGGGTCAGACCGACACACGTATACCATGAAAAATCCATCGGGCAATTCCAGAGTCAAACCGTCTTGATCGTGCCCAAAAATTCCCCCATCTGACACGGTGATTTTTCGTTCCGCAAGAGTCCGCAGGACTGCTTTCTGAGAAGGAAGACTTGCAAGCTCGAGGCCTGATACCACCACCACAGAGGGTAATTTCAATGGCTCAGTACTCCCGCGTGACACATTTCTGGAATGAGTGCTCATGCTAGATGCTAGGGTCGGGATAGATGTATCCGTTTGTGCGCCGACGGGATGAAAGCTAGGACGCTGCGAGTAAACCTCTACATTGATAGATGTGTGTGGATTGGCGTTCTCTGAGTCTAACTGCGGCCGTCCAAGGGTGGTAATTGATGGCTTCGATTCACTCGGGTGGGAGGTTGAACGGGATACAGATGTGCGCCTGCTACGTGCTGTGCTGACAGAAATTGAGGGTGCTATAGGCAACTTGCCCACTGAATTACGCGAGTTGGAAACACGCGCGTGCCTATGTTTGTGCGATGAACCAGTTAGATTATTATCTGTTGGCTGTGCGATCGTCGAGACAGCAAAGAACAGAGACCGAAGAAATTCGGAGGGTGTTTTATTCGCACTATTGGAATGGCACTTTAGCGTGTGAGTGTTGTAACCAAAAATCGAGTTCAAGACCTGGAAATGAAACGTTAATGAACGCATATGTATGTTCTTTGGCGCGAAGCATGGGAATCGCCCGGCTTGGCGTGTCGGAGGAAATGAACGATGGATACAGTACCTACCAACGCGGTGAGTTTGGAGACGAGGGTGACATCTTCGTCCCGTGTGCGCAATATTAAGTTCTTGTCCCCGGAGATAATGCAAAGGAGCAATACTTGAACGATGACGGGTTCCAGAGGAAATCCGGGGGCCGCCGAGCGGACGTGACTCAACAGTGACGGAAGGAAAGGCTGCGTTCCAGGAGAAGGTAGTAATGCTTCTATCATCCTGTGACAAAAGTGTCAGTGAAATAGTACATGTCTTGACCGCCTGACGGTGGAGAGACGCAACCGTGGGACACAGCACTGGTTTGTGTTGATGGTAACTCAAGCATGGACAGACCAAGCAAGTTGACGTCCAAGAAGGGTATTGACGCACCGTGCTTCAATTGACAAGTGGCCGGCGGCGCGTTCACAACGGAGGATGAACGTTCCAGGACGCACGAGCTCAGAGGGTGGGCCGCCCTCTGCGAGTGAAGTAGAATGCGTCTACAATGGCAAGTGCACCGGCGTCTCTGCCAGAGAACTCAGGTTCGTGTCTGAGATCTGAGCGGTGTGTCAGGTCTGCGCTGGCTGATAAGAAGTTAGTTACTGAAACGACCTGGGCGGTTGTTGATATGGAGACAAGTTTTGGTGTAGACTTGAGTTGATGCCGTTCGGATAACCGCGCCGTCGGGCGCCGTCGACTTCGCGAGCTATTTCCGACACGACATCACCTCGAGGCCTAACGTCTCCGATTTATTATTTTCTTTCTAGTTCGGGTCCTCCATTCCTCCTTGCCTCATATCCGCCACCCCTGCCAGCGCTGGATGAATGGCAGTGAGCCTCTACCAATTCCAAGTCGACGACGACTCCCCTGAGATCGCCTACTTTCCCTTCGTGAACCTCGAACCCAGCTCTAATCTTACAGCTGGTTGGCAGCTCTTGTACACAGATTCCGGCGCCGCCACAGGCCCTGGCCAGGTCGGTGTGGGTACTAGCTATCACTACACCTCCCTCGATGGCGCAAGCTTCTTGATCAATTGGAATGGTATGTGTACTCTCCCAGTGAAATGCGATTGATTCACTCGCGACACAGGCACAGGCATTGACCTCATAGGTTCTGTTGGCAATGCACTCTACAACGTATCCCTGGATGGGATGCCCTCTGCTTACTTCGCCGACCCCGCAAACACTATCCTTGCTTCGTTTAACGATCTGCAAAACACGAACCACTCGCTGTTGCTCACGACTATCATCACGAACACAACGTCTCCCGATGCTTTTCTGGCCTTTGATAGGGCACGCATCACATATGTCCCCCCTGCAGGATTTCTCAAGTGAGTGTTCGTTGGCGGTGATCAGCATCATTCGGGGTGTGGGGCCATCATTAATGATGATCTATTTGATTAGCACTACAACTACTTCCCAGGCGGTTGCCGATTCTGATATCGCGTTCATGGGCATGTGGAGCTATGTATCAGATAGCACAGGAAATGCCATGCATATATCCAATTCTGCGGGGGACTGCGCAAAAACCACCTTTCTAGGCAAGTAGTCAGTTCCCTCGTCGACCAGTTGTGAAAGACTTTTCCTTTGTCGTAGGCTCTGCAATCACAATTTACGGGCTCACCTCCTCGTACTCCGGAAATTTCACAGTGGCCCTTGATAATACCACCACCAATCTATCAGCCCTTTCCTCGTATAATAACTCGGGTAGCTTGCTATTCTACGCGACGGATCTCTCTCAGGATATGCTACATCATATTGCGGTGATTAACCAAGAAAATCGCACCCTTGCTTTGCAAGTAGGTGGTGTAAACATCACTTCATTCGCAAACAGCACGACGTATGTTATGTCTTTGGTTTCGAAAACAAAACAAACTGGAGCTGATTCGTATGCCGTGAAGGAGTCCCACCAGTTCGTCCACCAGTAATACCACCCCAGCAGCAACTATTGCAGCGATCGTGCTAGCTGCTATTCTATTCTTGGTCATGGCGTGCATCTCCTATTATGCCTGTTGTATGCGGCGGAAGGCTCGTCGCGCTACCAATCAGCACGCCTTGCGGGGGGGAAGAAGGCAGGGCGACGCCGACGTTGAACGGTTCACTAATATAAGCCCGCCTTCCGGTGAAGAATTGGAGTCTGCGAGTCTTAGCACCAGCAAGGGCTATGGTTTTGGCCTCGGTTTACGTCACGGGTTCCCGTTTGCTTACCGCAAGAACAAGATGGGAAGCAGCTCCAGTGGAAGGTCACGCAACGGGATCGGTGCACAGGCAGAATCCCATCCAATGACGCCCCAGTTCGATCGCGACGAGAAACGGCTTTCTATAAACACCCTAACGGAAGTCTTACCCATCCTAACCCATGCACCAGAATCGGAAAAACTGGCCCCTGGGTGGTGCAACCCCGTCGCACGCACCCCCCCTTCTTTCAGATATAGCCGCTGCTACAAAGAAACACCTGGCATCTTACTCCCTGAGCTGCGTGTGGAACGGGTGGAACCCGTTGACGATGATAATGACGATGATGCTGATGTCAAGACGCTCACTTCGCGTCAAGACGAAACGCTCGCTGCCACCCTTTTGTTGAGCCCAAGGACCTCTGAGGCCGTTGCAGCCTTTAGTGGAGCAATGCTTGGCACCAATGCTCAGGACGGCACCAGACAGTCGCACGAAAACCAACAACCAGAGTTGCTTCAAGTGCGAGAGACAGGCGCGTTTCGGATAGATGTGTCTGCTATTTTTGGGACCCGCAAGGGTAATCGCGATTCTAGGAGGACTAGTGGGAGCAGCAACAGCGCATGGTCAAAAGTACGCGCTAGACTTTATCGGAGAGCACATCGGGACGATGGGAGACAAAGCTACTACACGGACAGACAAGAGCCGCCAGGTTCCTCGGGGCCCGAGTCCGTACCCGTGGTAATGCTTCAGTCTGGGTCTGCTAATCCACTCCGTGAGACAGCGCCTGGTTCGGGAACGTATTCCTTCCTAGACCTCACTTCTTCGCATGTCTCTTTACGACGGTATTCGAAGGCTACTACCCTCAGCTCTACACCTGCGGAACTTGGTCATGGGGCCGGGGAGGCTTCAACATGGAACGAGAACACTTCCACTAGGATGGTAAGGATAGAGCGTTTGCGGGATGACACGTTGGTTCTGAAACCGGATGCACCTTCAACTGCATCTGGTGGTTCTCACCCTTCGGACAATTCGGGTTCTCTCACAGTTCCGTCTGCTCCGACAACGCACACCCAAACATCATCAGCTTTCCCATTTCCCATAACGATCCCCTCGTCCGCACACACAGCCCATCCCTCCGAAAATATTCCTGAACGCCACATCACGCCACCTCCACCCCACACACTACCCTCTCAGCCAGACCGGCACCTGCAGATACCTCAAATCGCGCCACGTGAACTCGCACTCACTCCCACCCAATCTCCCACCGAGAGTGTTCCGCTTTCCGTTTCCGACATCTACTTTAGGCACAGTTTCTCTGACTACACGGGTCTCGACTCCCAACGGGCTAGTGTCTCTTCCGTTCTTCCTCCGCATCCCCCGTTACCTCATCTGGATGGTTCTCAAGCGAGCACACCCATGTATTCACCACCGCCACCTTACATCGTGCAACGTGTACTTGGGTTGCCGACGTCACCACTCACTACACTCTTACCCATGACTGTTTCACGAATGACATCGGATATACCGACCGACACCGCATTACGTGCCGGACGACCGGGGACTGAACCTACACAAGTCACCCGGCCGTTCCGCGTTGGCTCACTCTTGGGACCAAGACCGCGACCATCGACGGCGGGATCCGTTCGGGGTTCTGCAGTCCCTCAATTACCCATGCAGGGCGGACGCAGTAACATACGGAGTCGACGATGACGGACGCAAATATCAGAGATTCGTCTCTCTTTTTTTCTTGGTCATATGGTGTTCACAGTTTCACCCCCACTCCTTGAAATCGCTATCTCTTCTCCATTCTTTGCCTTCGATGGTATATCCCGTACCGATCATTCATTCTTGCTTCATTTGGTGGACATGCTAGAGATTGGTTATCTGCGCCCCCTATTCATTTTTCCGCATATCTACATTTGTATCACTCATCGCATTTCTAACAAGCAACCGGTGCCTTCTCAGTGACACGTCACAGTCTAACTAAACCCACACAAATGATGGCGGCGAGAAATGTATGTCGTCCCATGATTACTATGTACTGCGACACGGTCAGATAAAAATATGCCATTGCCGTATACATAATTCTATGATGGTTGCGTATCTCTCCGTAACCCAAAGGTGACAAATCTCCTGATATCGGAGAATACCTCCCTCTTTTGTCCAGGTTCGTTCCCTTTGGTGCTACCGTCATTACTTGACCCAGTGGGTGGCCCACTCAGAGGGGGTGATGTCAAGGCGCTGAACATGCTCTCCGCAGCGGAGGTCGACGACAATGGAAGTGCGATACGGCTAGTGGCCGGGCTGCCGACTGCCGAACTGGTCGGAGGATCCATGTCTAGGGACGTGAGGAATGATATGCTCTCAAGATCCGTCTTTGTACTCGTGATGGCCAGGAATGAGTCAAGGAGGCTGTTCTGCTCCGTTTTAGGCGTCCCCTTCAGGTCGAGGATCTGACGATAAGAGAAAACGGTGACTGCGGGTATCTTGACACGGACACGAATGAGGACCGACCTTTTGGAAATTAGAGAAGGAAGCATCGCCAATGACGAGGGTGTAATTCAATATGAAACCTTCCGGGGGATCCTGAATCACCTAATCTGAGCCCTGTAAGCATATCATGACGGGTGTACGACTTACGACGGGGGTGATGATAACCTTGAGCAGTGCCTCCAAGCGCGTGGTGATTTTTGTTAGGCTACGGGTGTAACTATATGCAGATCGATTAGCCTCCCGTGCGGGGTTTCTAAAAAGGATGTTCTGTACCTGGACGTGGAGAGCGCTTCCCCTGGTAACTTTAAGAGACATGATTTGAAAACCCCAAGGTCGATAAGTAGCTGTGTCACGTCCCCGTTAGGATATGATTGTGGTTGAATGATGGCACAAAGTTCAAACCTGTTCGGCCCCAGTCTCCCGGAGTGGTCGGCTCTTCACCAGAGCATTTGTGAAACGCATCAAAAGAAGACTGCAGTGATGTTACCAACCCATTCCCGGGAATTTATTGTAACACCAACCTGGAAACTTTGTCAAGGAAATTCCTCATATATTTCTTCTGTTCCACCAAAGGTTTGATTAATTCAGCCACTTGTTCAGTTGCCTGTGTAATATCATTCATGAATGGCGAGTGACCAGTAACTTGATTTATTGCGCCCCAGTTGACCCGTGACATCGTATTGAATGCACCGTCGCAAGCTAATTCAAGCTCGCGTAGCTGTATGTTGATCGCCGCAGAAATGACGCTGACGACACATCAATCAACGGGGGCTGCAGGGATCATTGGGGTTGCGAACCTCATGAAAAGATCTCTCTCGGCCTGCAATTTGACCTTTTCTTTGAATTTATCGTTTAGTTTCTCCTTGATCTTCTCCTCCAGCTATAGTGCATTAGCTACCGGTTTGGTTTCAAGACAGATGGAGACATGCCTCTGCCGCAGTGGTTTGACAATAGTCTGCGGTGTTGATGAGTAAACACGCTTGTTGGAGTTCAGCCTTGTCAAATCTCGAGTCCGTTGACCTCGGTGATTGCGCCTGAGGTCTAATTCAACCATTGAATTAACATTGGGTATTCCCAGCCCTCGCGACTCTTGCTCACCGTTTCAGCTTCGGAGACAGTACATCCTCTGAGCGAAAATCTAGTATCACGAAACAGTCAAACAAACGACGGACGGACCAGCATAAATTTTCAACCACTTCTTCTGTACCCCACACAAATCAAAGAGAGCTTGGCCAGTCGACAGTTTGGCACACTGATCCAAACTCTGGGCGTAGAAATAGAATAGTTCCGTTGACGAAGGGAGTACAATCGGTGCTGGCTCGGGCTCATCAGGGGTGGAGAGAGAAGCTCGAGGCGTTGAAGTGGTGGTGGGAGGCTTCGAAGGAGTATCGACTGAGCTACGAGCCTTGGAACCACGATGCGGAGCCAGCATGTCGGCAAGTGCTCTAACAAATGTTGAGCATGACACTGGAATGTAAAAGTTAGTTAAACAGAAAGCTTACTTGTCTTGAGCGTCGACAAATAAACCGAGATGAGGTTCAAATGCGGAGGACATAGATTGGATCTGCGCTGCAGGAGGTGACGCAGTTTTCAGAATCTCATCCACCTGTATAACGGGCTCAGCGCGAGCCTTCACAACTCATGGATGGGACACAAACAGGAGTAGCCCATTTCTTTGCCATTGACAACTCGAATTCTGACGTTTGCTGAAGTGTTTCAAGGAGCAATTTAACAGTGAGCGATTGGCCCCCTTTAGATAACACTGTTGAAAGATCGTCCCTGGCAAACAGAAGTCCGTTACGATCAGCAAGTAAGGGTTTGAGTTAACCTTGCTTTCACCTTGTTATTGACACGAACTTGGCAAAAAGCCACCAACCTGCCCGCCACTCAGCAGGGAACACCCTACCAATCTCTGTTTCATGAGAAGCCAATAACCGCCTGAACCAAGCGAATCTTCTCGCAACATTGTCAAGATGACCCGCTTCATCACTTGCCCGGAAGATGCGACGGTACTCTTTGAGCTCGAGCGCCACATACCGCTCGATAAGTTGAGTGCGCACATCTGGACCAAGAACATCAACCACAGCACAGGCATCCATGATCTGAGTGGTCTTGAATGGTTTGGAAAGGTCTTGGAGGAAGCTGCGGTATACGTTTTCAAGGAGTTTAAACCATAGCTTAGGACATGGACGCACAATGAATCAAATTCGGCATCAAGCTGACTTCTGATTTCTCCTTGGATCTGTTGATTTCGCTTCCAAACTTGCATGATGCGATGAACAGAAATGTAGGGCTTGAACGCGGCAGAGAGCTGTTTCACAGCCTAAGAAATAATCTCAATGACTTCGACGGCGAGAGTCTAGAATTCACCAACAGCCAACGAATGCGCGACCTCCGCATAACTCTTCTCCTTCATCTGATCCTCCAGTTGTGTGAGAGCGTTAACTGCGAACAAGCAAGGTAGTGAGCTATTTGTAGTCAAAGACGGACCCTAGACTGCTCACCAAGCATTTGCAATCGTTTCAGCGTCGTCATGCTCAAAATGAGATTCTTTTTCGCGAGATCCAGAGCTTGTATATCCTTCGTGATATTCCGCACTACGGCTTCCGATTCCGACGCTTTCTCGCGTATGCGCGACATTTGCCCGAGGAGATCCTGCAGGGGAGGTTTCAACAATCAATACGTATCCAGAGGAAAGGAACCAATACGGAGATCATTTCTTGAATGAGCTGCATCCTGCCTGGGTCTTGATCCCACTTAAGTGATTCCTGAAGTGCGTCGATTTCGGCCTGAAGCTCACGCTCATCTTGCGCGAGCTTCGCCTGAACAGCGTCCAAGCGAGCCAATGAAGCCTCTGTGACGACCCAGGTTACAAGGCAGACACAAAATGCACAAAAGTACACACCATCCGGGAAGAGCTGATTCAAGACGTCCACAGGATTAAAGTTGTTTGAGAGGTCATCGAGAGGATCGTCATTGTGCTCTGG